>LR753351.1:1096375-1194638 GCA_902729485.2 Mus minutoides | reverse complement strand
GGGGTCTTCAACCCTATAGGTGGAAGAATAACATGAACTAACTAGTTCCCCCTGTGCTCATGTCTCTAGCTGCATATATGGAAGAAGATGGCCTAGTTGGCCATCATTGGGAAGAGAGGCCCCTTGGTCATACAGACTTTATATGCCCCAGTACAGGGGAACGCCAGGGCCATTATGTGGGAGGGGGTGGGTAGGGGAGCAGGGTGGGGATGGGGGAGGGTATGGGGAACTTTCTGGATAACACTTGAAATGTAAATGAAGAAAATATCTAATAAAGAAAAAATAATTAAAAAATATTACGGAAAAGTAATAGTTGCTTCCTACTATTTTTGTTGTTAGAGTTGGGTTTCTATTCTTGTGGCTATCTTCTTTTAGGTTTGTGGAAGGATTGTGTTTTTGCTTTTTCTAGGGCGTAATTTCACTCTTTGTGTTGGTTTTTTTGTTTTTTTTGTTTGTTTTCTTCCCTTTATTATCCTTGAAGGGCTGGATTTGTGGAAAGATATTTTGTGAATTTGTTTATGTCATGGAACACTTTGTTTTCTCCATGTATGGTAATTGAGAATCTTGCTGGGTATAATATCCTGGGCTTGCATTTGTTTTCTCTTAGGGTCTGTATAATATCTGTGCAGGATCTTCTGGTTTTCATAGTCTCTGGTGAGCAGTCTGGTGTAATTGTAATAGGTCCTCCTTTATATATTACTTGACCTTTTCCCCTTACTGCATTTAACATTCTATCTTTGTTTAGTACATTTGCTGTTTTGATTATGGTGACGGGAGGAATTTCTTTTCTGATTCAGTGTATTTGGAGTTCTGTAGGCTTCTTGTATGTTCATGGGCATCTCTCACTTTATGTTAGAGAATTTTTCTTTTATAATTTTGTTGAAGATATTCACTGGCCCTTTAATTTTAAAGTCTTCATTCTCATCATTACCCTTAGGTTTGGTCTTCTCATTGTGTCCTGGATTTCCTGGATGTTTTGGGTTAGGATCCTTTTGCATTTTCCATTTTCTTTGGTTTTTGTGTGCATGTTTTTTATGGAGTCTTCTGCACCAGAGATTCTCTCTTTCATCTCTTGTATTCTGTTGCTGATGCTTGATTCGATGGTTCCTGATTTCTTTCTTAGAATTTCTATCTATAGAGTTGTCTCCCTTTGTGATTTCTTTATTGTTTCTACTTCCATTTTTAGATCCTGGATAGTTTTGTTCAATTCTTTCACCTGTTTGTTAGTGTTTTCCTATAACACTTTAAGGGATTTTGTGTTTCCTCTTTAAGGGCTTCTAGCTATTTACCTGTGTTCTCCTGTATTTCTTTAAGTGAGTTATTTATTTCCTTCTTAAAGTCCTTTATCATCATCATGAGAAGTGACTTCAGATTCATATCTTGCTTTTCTGGTGTGATAGTGTGTCCAGTACTTACTATGGTGGGAAAGTTTGGTTCTGATGATGCCAAGTAACCTTGGTTTCTGTTGCTTCTGTTCTTTTTTTTTTTTTTTTTTTTTTTTTTTTTTTTTTTTTTTCAATTTTTATTAGATATTTTCTTCATTTACATTTCAAAATTTATCCCGAAATTTCCCTATACCCTCCCCCATCCCCCGCCCTGCTCTCCTACCCACCCACTCCCACATCTTGGCCCTGGCATTCCCCTGTACTAGGGCATATAAAGTTTGCATGACCAAGGGGCCTTTCTTCCCAATGATGGCCCATTAGGCCATCTTCTGCTAGATATGCAGCTCTTGCCTCCTGCCATCTGATTATCTCAAGTGCTTGCTGCTCTCAATATATCTGATTGGAACTTGTCCTTCCTATAATTCCAGTTGATTCAGAACTCCTCAGAGTCCAGCATTCTCTCTGAACCTGTGATTCCATTACCCTGTGAACCTGAGATTCTGGGTGTGTCAGTGTTCCTGACAGTCAAGCTTCCTCTGAGACCCTGAGATCCTGGTATGACCAAGCTTCTGGGATGCTGGGATCCTGGAATCCTAAAATCCTGGGCATATTACAGTGCCTGGAAGTGTTGTCTCCTCTAGGGAGCATGGGGCTGTCTGGTCTGTCTGAAACCATGGTATAGCAGCAGTGATCAGAAGGAAACCGAGGTCAGGTAGGGTTCCTGTGTCCTTGATCCTGCTGTCACAGGCCTGTAATGATTGGTTTGGAACAGATGTTGTGTTCCACTCACCAGTGATCCTAAGATCCTGGGCTTGCTATGGTGCCCGCAGAGTGGACAGTCCTCAGGGATCCATTGGCCCGTCTGCTGAGTTTGTGCCCAAGGTGTCCTGGAGCTGACACTGACCAGAAGCGACTTTTTTTTTAATTTCATATTTGAGTACTGTATCCATCCATTTTAGTCCTTTCTTCTCCCATCTTCAACACCTATTGTGTCACTTCATTGTGTCTCAAATTCATGACATCCTCTTATGTCTTCTGTATTTATTATCTCATAGACGCACATGAACACACACACACACACACAAACACACACCAATCAAGTCCATGCTGTGTGTGCCTATATACATGTCTTTATACATGACCACTTAGGACTAGATCAACTTGTCTTATTCCTTTCTGAGCTGTAATATTATGGCACTGCCTCTTCATCTATTGGTAGAGCCTTGTGAAAATTTCCATCTGCATTAAACAATTTTGAATCATGATATTAAGTGACCTATTAAATAATCAGAAACATACATTTACAGGTGAATGATTTTAAAGTTAACTCAGTGGAACTATCACTAGTTTCAGAAAATAAATTTCCAGCCCCTCTTAAAAAATTGTATATGTATCATTCTGATTATAACTCTCTCTTACCCAAGAAAAATGTTTTCTGAAAATATTTTTGTATTATCTATACACTTGCCTTTACTATATATGTTCCTAAATTTTTATAGCTTTGATTTGTCTGTGTTAAACCTTCTCTGAATGCTATCTAAGTGTATAAATTTTTATGCCTCCCATTTTTTTGCTCAACATTATGTTTATGAGCTTCACCTATGCTATTGCAAATAGCTTTATTTAATTCATTTTAGTTGCTAAACAACCTCAACTAAATAGCAATCAATAAATTCATTTTATGGTCGATGAATATTTGGATAATTTTCACTCCATAGCTATTACTGTTCGTACTAAACTTTATCTTAAATATGCTGGTTACATAGGTTTAATTGATGGTTCATAGCTTATGCATACATTTAACATTAATAGATAATGCTAATATAATTGAAACTCTTCAAACTTTAAACATCAGTGGATGAAGATTGTACAGAAACATTTGGACTCCTATGTTTTGCCAATCAAGAGTGTTTCTTGTGTCTTGAATTAGTGTTTTTAGCTGTTTTCTCCCTGATGAGCAATAAGATTAAATATATGTTCCAATATTTACTAACCATTTAGTAGTCCTTTTGTGGTTAACACTTTTGAATTGATGCAAGTTCTTCATCTTATTTTCAGTATTTTGTTATACCGTGTTTATGAGTCTACTGACAATCATTTAATCATTTATAAGTATCACCTCACACTCTCTTTTTTTTGAAAAATAATTTATATTGGATATTTTCTACATATACTTTTCAAATGCTATCTCCAAAGCCCCCTATATCCTCCTCCTTCCCTGCTCCCCAAAACACCCACTCCTGCTTCCTGTCCCTGACATTCTCCTGTACTGGGGCATATTATCTTCTCAAGACAAAGGACCTCTCCTATTGATGGCTGACTAGGCTATCCTCTGCTACATATGCAACTAGAGACACAGCTTTAGGGGCTAGTGTTTAGTTCTTATTGCTGTTTCTCCTATAGGTTTGCAGGACCCTTTTGCTACTTGGGTAAATTCAATAGCTCCTCCATTAGGGGACATGTGTTCTATCAAATAGATTACTGTGAACATCCAATTCTGTACTTGCCAAGCATTGGAATAGCCTCACAAGAGACATCTATATCAGGGTCTTGTCAGCAAAACCTTTCTGGCATATTCAATAGTGTCTGGGTTTGGTGGTTGTATATGAGATGAGTCCCCAGGTGGGGCAGTCTCTGATTGGTCCTTCCTTCCAACTCAGCACTGAACTTTGTCTCTGTAAATCCTTCCATGAGTATTTTGTTCCCCATTCTAAGAAGGAACAAAATATCATACTTTGGTCTTCCTTCTCCTTGAGGTTAATGTGTTTTGCAAATTGTATCTTGAATATTTTAAGTTTCTGGGCTAATATCTGCTTATCAGTGAGGGCAAGTCCTGTGTGTTCTTTTGCGATTGAGTTACCTCACTCAGAAAGATATCCTCCAGCTCCATCCATTTGCCTAAGAATTTCATGAATTCATTGTTTTTAATTGCTGAGTAGTACTCCATTGTGTAAAAGTACCAAATTTTCTGTATCCATTCCTCTGTTGAGAGACAACTGGGTTCTCTCCAGCTTCTATCTATTATAAATAAGGTTGCTATGAACATAGTGAAGTATGTATCCTCATTACAAGTTGGAACATCTACTGGGTGTATGCCCAGAAGAGGTATTGCTGGATCTTTCCAGTAGTACTATGTCCAATTTTCTGAGGAAATGCCACATTGATTTCCAGAGTAACTGTACCAGCTTGCATTCACACCAAAAATGGAGGAGTGTTCCTTTCTCCACATCCTTGTGAGGATCTGCTATCACCTGAATTTTTGATTGTAGCCATTCTGACTGGTATGAGGTGCAATCTCAGGGTTGTTTTGATTTGCATTTCCCTGATGATTAAGGATTTTCATGAGCTTCATAGCCATTCAGTATTCCTCAGTTGAGAATTCTTTGTTTAATTCTGTACCCCATTTCTTAATAGGGTTATTTGATTTTCTGGAGTCCATCTACATGAGTTTTTTGTTTTTTTTTTTTTTTTTTTTTTAATATATTGGATATTAGTACCCTGTCTGATTTACGATTGGTATAGATCCTTTACCAATCTGTTGGTGGCCTTTTTGTCTTATTAACAGTGCCTTTTGCCTTACAGAAGCTTTGTAATTTTATGAGGTCACGTTTGTTGATTCTTGATCTTACAGAATAAGTCAATGCTGTTCTGTTTAGGAATTTTTCCCCTGTGTCCATATCTTCGAGGGTTTTCACAACTTTGTCCTCTATAAGTTTCATTGTCTCTGGTTTTAGGTGGAGTTCCTTGATCCACTTAGACTTCAGCTTTGTACAAAGAGATATATGTATGGATCAATTCACATTCTTCTACATAATAACTACCAGTTGTATCAACACCATTTGTTGAAAATGCTGTCTTTTTTCCACTGCATGGTTTTAGCTCCCTTGTCAAAGATCAAATGCCCATAGGTGTGTGGGACCATTTATGGGTCTTCAGTTCTATTACATTGATCTACCTGTCTGTCGCTGTACCAGTATCATGCAGTTTTTATCACAATTACTCTGTAGGACAGCTTGAGGTCAGGCATAGTGATTCCACCAGAGGATCTTTTATCATTGAGTATTGTTTTTGCTATCCTAGGTTTTTTGTTTTCTCAGATGAATTTACAAATTGCCCTTTCTAACTCTGTGAAGAATTTACTCTATTAATCCTGCCAATCCATGAGCATGGGAGATCTTTCCATCTTCTGAGATATTCTTTGATTTCTTTCTTCAGAGACTAAAAGTTCTTATAATACAGATCTTTCACTTCGTTAGAGTCACACCAAGCTATTTTATATTATTTGTGAATATTGTGAAGGGTGTTGTTTCCATAATTTCGTTCTCAGCTTGTTTATCCTTTGTGTAAAGAAAGGCCACTATTTTTTTTTTGAATTTTTTAAGTTAATTTTATATCCAGCTATTTCACTGAAGCTGTTTGTCAGCTTTAGGAGTTCTCTGGTAGAATTTTTAGGACCACTTATATGTACTATCATATCATCTACAAATAGTGGTATTTTGACTTCTTCCTTTCCAATTTGTATCCCCTTGACCTTTTTTGTTGTCTAATTGCTCTGGATAGGACTTCAATTACTATTATTGAATCAGTATGGAGAAAGTGGGCAGCCTTGTCTAGTCCCTGATTTTAGTGGGATTGCTACAAGTTTCTCTCCATTGAGTTTGATTTTGGCTATCAGTTTGCTCTATATTGCTTTTATTACATTTAGGAATGGTCCATGAATTGCTGACCTTTCCAAGACTTTATCATAAACAGGTCTTAGTTTGTGTCAAATGCTTTCTCAGCATCTAATGAGATGATCATGTGGTTTTTCTCTTTGATTTTGTTAATATAGTAGATTACATTGATGGATTTCCATATATTGAACGATTCCGGCATCCCTGGGATGAAGCCTATTTGTTCATGATGAATGATCATTTTGATGAGTTCTTGGGTTTGGTTTGCAAGAATTTTATTGAGTATTTTTGGATGGATATGCATAAGAAAAATTTGTCTGAAGTTCTCTTTCTCTGTTTTGGTATTTGTGTGGTTTAGGTATCAGAGTAATTGTGGCTTCAAAGAATGAATTGGGTAGAGTACCTTTCAATTCTATTTTGTGGAATAATTTAAGGAGTATTGGAATTAGGTTATCATTAAAGGTCTGATAGAACTCTGCACTAAAATCATATGGTCGTGGGCCTTTTTGTGTTGGAAAAGTATTAATGACTCTTTCTACCCTAACCCTAATCCTAACCCTAACCCTAACCCTAACCCTAACCCTAACCCTAACCCTAACCCAACCCTAACCCTAGCCCAACCCTAACCCTAGTTGTTCTGTCAAGCTGCTAGTTTGTACTCTCTCCAGTTTCTTTTTGGTGGCACTCAGATCTTTGACTTTTCCTCTTAGGACTGTTTTCATTGTGTCCCATAAGTTTGGGTATGTTGTGGTTTCATTTCCATTATACTCTAAAAAGATTTTAATTTCCTTTTTTATTTCCTCCTTGACCAAGTTATCATTTAATAGAGTTTTGTTCAGCTCCCATGTGAATGTTGGCTTTCTATTATTTACATTGTTATTGAAGATCAGCCTTAGTCTGTGGTGATCTGATGAGATGCATGGGATAATTTCAATATTTTTGTATCTGTTGAGGTGTGTTTTGTGACCTATTATATGGTCAATATTGGAGAAGGTAACATGAGGTGCTGAGAAGAAGGTATATCATTTTGTTATAGGATGAAATGTTCTGTAGATACCTGCTAAATATATTTGTTTCATAACTTCTGTTAGTTTCACTGTGTCCCTGTTCAGTTTCTGTTTCCAGGATCTGTCCATTAATGAGAGTGGGGTGTGGAAGACTCCCAATATTATTGTGTGAGTTGCAATGTGTGCTTTGAGATTTATTAAAGTTTCTTTAATGAATGTGGCTGCCCTTGCATTTGGAACATAGATATTCAGTATTGCGTTAGAATTTTAGAAGATTTTACCTTTGATGAGTATGAAGTGCCCCTCCTTGTCTTTTTTGATAACTTTGGGTTGGAAGTTGATTTTAATCAATATTAGAATGGCTACTCCAGCTTGTTTCTTCAGGCCATTTGCTTGGGAAATTATTTTCTAGCCTTTTACTCCGAAGTCCTGTCTGTCTTTTTCCCTGAGGTGGGTTTCCTGTATGAGGCAAAAAGTTGTGTCCTGTTTGTGTAGCCAGTCTGTTAGTGTGTCTTTTTATTTGGGAATTGTGTCCATTGATATTAAGAGATATTATTGAGTGTTTTTAGATTGATATTTATAAGGGAAATTGGTCTGAAGTTCCCTTTCTTTGTTGGATCTTTGTGTGGTTTTAGGTATCAGAGTAATTGTGGCATCATAGAATGGATTGAGTAGAGTACCTTCTGTTTCTATTTTGTGGAATAGTTTGTGGAGAGTTTGTATTAGATCTTCTTTGAAGGTCTGATAGAACTCTGCACTAAACCCATCTGTCCCTGGGCTTTTTTTGGTTGGGAGACTATTAAAGACTGCTTCTATTTCTTTAAGGGAAATTGGACTGTTAATGTCATTAATCTGATTCTGGTTTAACTTTGGAAACTGGTATCTGTCTTGAAAATTGTCCATTTCATCCAGTTTTTCCAGTGTTCTTGAGTATAGCCTTTTATAGTAGGATCTGATGATGTTTTGGATTTCCTCAGGTTCTGTTATTATGTCTACTTTTTCATTTCTGATTTTGTTAATTAGGATAATGTCCCTGTGCCCTTTAGTTAGTATGGATAAGGGTTTATCTATCTTGTTGATTTTCTCAAAGTACCAGCTCCTGGTTTGGTTGATTCTTTGAATAGTTCTTTTTTTTTTTTCCCACTTGGTTGATTTCAGACTTAAGTTTGAATATTTCCTGAGGTCTACTCCTCTTGGGTAAATTTTCTTCCTTTCATTCTTGAACTTCTAGGTGTGCTGTCAGACTGCTAGTGTATGCTCTCTCTAGTTTCTTTTTGGAGGCACTCAGGGCTATGAGTTTTACTCTTAGGACTGCTTTCCTCGTGTCCCATAATTTTGGGTATGTTGTGGCTTCATTTTCATTAAACTCTAAAAAGTCTTTAATTTTTTATTTCTTCCTTGACCAAGGTATCATTGAGTAGAGTGTTATTCAGTTTCCATGTGAATATTAGCTTTCAATAATTTATGCTGTTATTGAAGATCAGCCTTAGTCTGTGGTGATCTAATAGGATGCATGGCATAATTCTAATATTTTTGTAAATATTGAAGCCTGTTTTGTGACCTATTATGTGGTCAGTTTTGGAGGAGGTACCAAGAGGTGTTGAAAAGAAGGTATATCATTTTGTTTTAGGATGAAATGTTCTGTAGATATCTGTTAAATCCTTTTGTTTCATATCTTCTGTTTGTTTCAATGTGTCTGTTTAGTTTCTGTTTCCAGGATCTGTCCATTGGTGAGAGTGGGGTGTTAAAGTCTCACACTAATATTTTGTGAGTTTAAATATGTGCTTTGAGCTTTACTAAAGTTTCTTTAATGAATGTGACAGCCCTTGAATTTGGAGCATAGATATTGAGAATTGAGAGTTCATGTTGGAAGATTTTACCTTTGATGTGTATGAAGTGCCCCTCCTTGTCTTTTTTGATAACTTTGGGTTGGAAGTCAATTTTATTCCATATTAGAATGTTTCTTCGGACCATTTGCTTGGACAATTGTTTCCAGCCTTTCACTCTAAGGTAGTGTCTATCTTTTCCCCTGAAATAGGTTTCCTTTAAGCACCAAAACTGTGGGTCCTGTTTGTGTAGCCAGTCTATTACTCTTGTTTTTCTATTGGGAAATTGAATCCGTTGGTGTTAAGAGATATCAAAGAAAAGTAATTGCTGTTTCCTGTTATTTTTTTGTTGTTGTTAAAGTTGGGATTCTGTTCTTGTGGCTGCATTCTTTTAGCTTTGGTTAAGGATTACATTCTTGCTTTTTCTAGGGTGTAGTTTCTGTCCTTGTGTTGGTGTTTTCCCTTTATTATCCTTTGAAAGGCTGGATTTGTGTAAAGATATTGTATGAATTTGGTTTTGTCATGGAATACTTTCGTTTCTATCTATGGTAATTGAGAGTTTTGCTGGGTATAGTAGCCTGGGCTGACATTTGTTTTCTCTTGGGGTCTGTATAACATCTGTCCAGGATCTTCTGGCTTTCACAGTGTCTGGTGAGAAGTCTGGTATAATTCTAATAGTGGGATAATTCTTCCTTTATATATTACTTGTCCTTTTTCGCTTACTGCTTTTAATATTCTATCTTTAGTTAGTGTATTTGGTGTTCTGATTATTATGTATCGAGAGGAATTTGTTTTCTGGTCCAGTCTATTATTTGAAGTTCTGTAGTCTTCTTGTATGTTCATGGGCATTTCTTTCTTTAGGTTAGGGAAATTTTTTCCTATAATTTTGTTGAAGATATTTACAGGCCCTTTAAGTTGAAAGTCTTCATTATAATCTATACCTAATATTCTTAGGTTTGGTCTTCTTATTTTGTTCTGGCTTTCCTGGATGTTTTGAGTTAAGATCTTTTTTGCATTTTCTTTGACTGTTGTGCCCATGTTCCTTATGGAATCTTCTGCACCTGAGATTCTCTCTTCAATCTCTTATATTCTGTTGCTGATGTTCACATCTATGGTTCCTGATTTCTTTCCTAGTGTTTGTATCTCCAAAGTTGTCTCCCTTTGGATTTTCTTCATCGTTTTTACTTTCATTTCTTGATCTTGGATGCTTTTGTTCAATTTCATCCCCTGTTTGGTTTTGTTTTCTTGTAATTCTTTAAGGGATTTTTCTGTTTCCTCTTAGACTTCTCATTGTTTAGCAGTGTTTTCTTATAATTCTTTAAGGACTTGTTACTGTTTAGCAGTGTTCTCCTGTATTTCTTTAAGTGAGTTATTGATGCCTTTTAAAAAATCCTCTACCACCATCATGAGATATGATTTTAAATCCAAATCTTGCTTTCCCAGTGTGTTGCGGTATCCAGGACTCGTGGTGGGTGTACTGGGTTCTGATGATACCAGTGTTCTTGATTTCTGTTAGTAAGATTCTTTTGTTTGCCTTTTGCCATCTGGTAATCTCGGTGTTAGATGTTCTAGCTGTCTCTGGCTGGAGCTTGTTCCTCCTGTGATTCTTTAGCCTCTGTCAGCACTCCTAGGTGTCCCACTCTCTCCTGAGTCCCAGTAGTCAGTGTACTCTCTGCAAGCAAGCTCTTCTCTTGCAGGCAAGGTGCACAGAAGTCTGGAGCTCAGATCTTTCTACTGAGTCCTGCGTTCAGAGCCCTCCCTGTAGGCTGACTCTCCTATGGTAGGGAAGGTTCCCAGGGGTCTGGGTCTCAGCTCTGACTCCTGGCTGAGGATGAAGGCCTGAAGGGACCCTGTCCAAGAAACTCTATTGCTTCTGCTGAACACTTGCTTTCACTGGTCTCAGTGATCCCAAGATCTTGGTTGTACTATGGCCTGCCAAGTTTGCACCCAAGATGGCGTGGGGCTGGTGCTGACCAGAAAGAACCCCAGCCACTGGTTGGACGGGTTTCCTTTGTTCCTGTTCCTGCTGGCACAAGATCCCCCCCCCCTTTATTGTTGTTGTTATTGTTTTTTGAAGCGATTTTGCATTCCACTCACCAGTGATCTCAAGATCCTGGGTGTGCTAGGGTTCCTGGAGCATGGAGAGTCCTCTGGGGACCTTGGGACCCTCTGTTGAATTTGTGCCCAAGATGGTGCAGGGCTGGCACTGATGAGAATGAATCCCAGCCACTAGTCGGCAGGTTTCCTTTGTCCCTGTTCCTGCTGGCACAAGACCCTCTGAGATTTTTTTTTTTTGGGGGGGGGGGACAGATGTTGTGTTCTACTCACCAGTGATCTCAGGATCCTGGGTGTGCTAGGGTGCTTGCAGCATGGAGAGTCCTCTGCGGACGTTCCACCTCATGCTCTTAATTTACTTTTTTTTTTTTTTACTTTTCAAATGATATACTTTATTGAAAGAGTATTAAACTGTAATACCATATACCTACATCACTATTTATGGTAAATACTGTATGATTACAAAATGTTCTTACTTTTTATTCTGTTTTCTAGACAATTTCTTATTGTATTCTTCACATTTAGATATACATTTATTTCCAAATTCTGATTACTCTCCTTTCATATTTGTAGTTATTCAATTTTCCACATACTTATATTAAATACTTTCTTGTGTATTTGTGTGTTGTCCATGTGTGTGCATGTTCATATGTATATGCCTTCGTGTGTGTGTGTGTGTGTGTGTGTGTGTGAGAGAGAGAGAGAGAGAGAGAGAGAAAGAGAGAGAGATCCCAAAGTTGTTGTCTATTGTTTTGCTGTATTGCTCCGTATTTGAACAATTGAGACAGTGTCTGTTGTCTGTTGCTGAACCTGAAGATCACCATTTCTAGAAAGTCTAGTTAGCTCACTCAGGAGGATGGCCTCCAGATCCATCCATTTGCCTAGAAATTTCATATATTTATTGTTTTTAATAGCTGAGTAGTACTCCATTGTGTAAATATACCAATTTTTTTTTGTATCCATTCCACTGTTGAGGGACATCTGGGTTCTTTCCAGCTTCTGGCTATTATGAATAAGGCTGCTATGAACATAGTGGAACATGTGTCCTTATTACCAGATGGAATACCTTCTGGATATATGCCCAGTAGATGTATTGCAGGATCTTCCTGTAGTACTATGTCCAATTTTCTGAGGAACCGCCAGACTGATTTCCAGAGTGGTTGAACCAGCTTGCATTCCCACCAACAATGGAGGAGTGTTTCCCTTTCTCCACATCCACACCAGCATCTGTTGTCACCTGAGTTTTTTATCTTAGCCATTCTTACTGGTGTGAGGTGGAATCTCAGGGTTGTTTTGATTTGCATTTCCAATTACAAAAGAACTCCCATAACATGTACTCACTGATATGTGGATATTAGCCCAGAAACCTAGACTACCCAAGATACAATTTAGTAAACACATGAAACTCAAGAAGAAGGAAGATCAAAATGTGGATATGTCACCCCTTCCTAGAATTAAGAACAAAGCACACATTGAAGGAGTTACCAAGATCATGTGTGAAGCTGAATCTAAAGGATGGACCCAATGACTGTGGCTGCCAGGGATCCATCCCACAATCAGCCACCAAACATAGATACTATAGCATATGCCAGCAAGATAGTGCTGAAAGGGCCCTGATATAGCTGTCTCCTGGGAGACTATACCAGTGCCTGGCAAACATGGAGGTGGAATCTCACAGTCAGCTATTAGATGGAACACAGGGTTCTCAAGTTAGAGAAAGTACCCAAGGAGCTGAAGGGGTCTTCAACCCTAGAGGTGGAAGAATAACATGAACTAACTAGTAACCCCTGAGCTCATGTCTCTAGCTGCATATATAGAAGAGGATGGCCTAGTTGGCCATCATTGGGAAGAAAGGCCCCTTGGTCATGCAGACTTTATATGCCCCAGTACAGGGGAATGCCAGGGCCAAGATGTGGGAGTGGGTGGGTAGGGGAGCAGGGCCGGGAGGGGGGAGGGTATAGGGAACTTTCTGGATAACACTTGAAATGTAAATGAAGAAAATATCTAATAAAAGTTGGAAAAAAAAAGAAAGTCTAGTTAGTCAGATTTTACCAGGGAATTTATGTCTTTGCCATCCAAGTGCAGGGGTTACAACTGTGCTGCCAAACCTGCCATGTTTCTTTAATGTTTGATAGAGATCTGAAGTCTAGTTCTTTGTGTATTTGAAGAAAGTATTTTATGCACTGAGCTGTCTTCCCAGCTCTGTAATCCTTCTTTAGGTCTATGATGTCCAAACCTCAATTATCAATATGATGAAATCTAGATTCATCTGAGAGTTGTGTGTATTAGCACGCCAATGTGGGATTATGTCAAAAATTAGGTTATTTTTGGTGAGAAGAATTGCCAGATTAAGGTGGCATCATTCCTTGGGGTAATAAAATCCTGGGCTGTATAAAAAGCAGAATTGAGCTGAGCCCAACCATTTGTTTCACTCTGCTTCTCCACTGCAGATAAAATATGTATTTCCTCCTCAAGCTCCCACTGCTATGACTTCACCTCAGTGATGGGCTGTAACCTTGAAGTATTTTTTTATTCTTTCAACTGCTTTTACTATAACATCAGGAAAAGTCTATAACAAGGCATTATTTCTGATTTTCTTATATTTACTGTCTTGTCTTCTCACATTTTACCATTTCTCCATTAATGATATTCAATCTGAAAATTAGTTTTCCTACTTTTTTGATTGACCATCCAAGTTAAGGAAACTATTTGTTTTGATACTAGTCATTTACAATCAATTTTTATTTGCTGACCAAAGACTTTTAGGATAAATAATTATTTCATTTCCTGACAATAAGGTATTTCCTTTAATTTAATCAAAGGAATGGTATTAAAGAAACTCACATATTGTAAAGCCTGTACAAGAGGATTTTTATGCTAATGCTAAGATGAACAAGGTCAATGGCAGCTAAGATGAAAACTATCAGAGATACATATCCATCCATATTTTTTAAAAAGATTCAGCATTGATACTGAGATACCTTTCTGATTGTTTGTGTCTGTGAATGTTTTTAATGAACAAATTATAACAGAAATCCCTCTGCATGTTTGTACCTTCCTACTCATTTAACCAGTGTTTATTGTATATCAATCAGTGTCTATACTCTTGGCATAATCTTAAATAGAATTTTTGAATAGCTGGAACTGTTGAAAAGTATTCATTACGGAGAAAAATACATATTTTTCAACTGCATACTTGGGATATCATTGGCCTGAATATCTTTATGTGTTTTGACATTTTTGGTTTCATTCTGTAAAAACTATCATCGCCTAAGTGTCTATTTCACTTCATGAAGGAATAGTGATTCCCTATAGCATTCGCTATACCATTTATTCATCCAATTGATTGCAACTGTATCCTGAAGAAAAGGAACAAATATTTTGCTGATTATACAGCCAAGAAGCAGATTAAATTTGGAAGCAGAACGTTGATGGACAATAAAAATCTCAGAATTATGGGTTGTTCCAGGAAATAAAGACAAGAGACAGCACTAGTTTGACTTGTGATTTTTATTTTGGTGACTGGACTCTGAGCATTCAGATTTAACATTTAATGAAAGAAGGGTTAATTTCTCTGTAGCTTTTGTTCATTGTCTAAATGTTTTATTTCATCTCATAGTGGCATTTAAAACTGTTCTGCTTTGCCAAAGGTATAGTTTTTGTTCTTTAAAAGAAGCATCTATTTAAAAGGGCTTATACGTAGAAACTCGGCATACAAATATGGCAGAGAAAAAAATTGTACACAAATGTATGACTATAGTAGAGAAAAACTACACATTAGCATACTTTATCAAATGACAATATTTTTTTCTGAATTAGATTTTGTGAGACAGAAATCAATATCCATTTTATTTTGATAATTTTAAAACAAAATTCCCTTTCTTTCCTTGTTTTCCATTTCATTTCAGAGCTCTGGCTGTCATTGATTTGGGGATAAATATGTCTCAGATATAGGAAGAGTCTTCTAAGTTCTTTTATATTTGGCCTTGGTTCTTTTCTGCTGTTGTTAATTTTCCCTAATTCAACAAAAGCATCTTGATTATTTCTCTTTGAAGGGCTGATTCTGTAGTCAAAAGAAATCTGCTATGGATCAGTGTGCTGTCAGAAATCTATGACCCTTCAGTTTGATGAAGGTTCTGGTAACATAACTGTGTTGGATGTCAGTTGAGGCTAGATGGATCTCCTGGAGGTTTCTCAGAGAAATCTGACAAATACTTGGCAGTGTAGTCACTGTCTCAAACAGATTTTATCAGCAGCACTGTCAGATGGAGTATCATATAAACACCAACCCGGTAGACTGAACAGCAGAACCACAGAGCTGGCAACATCACACACATTTGTAAGAGAACATTGAGATGAACTTGTAACAATCATCAAACAGCTGCAATCAACACTGGTGTCATGGGAACACATTTTTCTCCAGACTCCAACATGTCAGAATAAATACCCATTGCTAGAGGCCAGTAGGAAACTGTACAGATGCCAGGATTTGGATAATTGGTAGAGGGTTTAAGAGTGCATTTAAAAACAAAATAAGTTATTGAGTGTTACACACATGCATGCCTGTAGTGATCTCTCTCTTCTTAGTGAATAGCTTTTCAGTAAATGCTTTTGTTCCCTTAACAGCTTCCTTCTGACCTCTGCTTTCTTTGCCAGCATCTGAGCTTTTTTCCAAGGCCAGGTTGGCATAAACAAAATATAATTATATCTTTTCCCTGAAATCAGTGTTGTAATTTGATTTTTGTGGATTGTCGATTGCCCCTGGTCTGAATGTCAAAGAGCAGTGCTTGAGGGCTCTGAAGAAAAGCAGTGCAGGCTGATGCTACTAGCTGATTTCTGAAATGAGTTTGTTCTGTCTGTTCTATCATCCTTTGAGAGTGTTATATCAAAGAGGGGTGAGGAATATGAATGAATGGTAAACTAATTAGATAATGTAATTCTAAATAACTTACTTATGCCTGGACTGCTTAACAAATCAAGGGAAACTGGCTTGCTTTATTTTTTACTTGAGTTGTTCATCTAAATATTCATCTATACAGATTTTTTTTGCGACGTTTAATTCCCTTCTGTCTTCTTGCTGATCTATTTTTATCTCTATTTTTAATTTTCAAGTAATTCATACAGCAATATATACAGGTGATAGTGAACATTAAAAGCAGTTGGTAAATAACACCAATGTTGTTTGATAAAGCTTCAAGAAACCTTGTACTTTTATATTTCTTAAAAACATGCATATTTATTTCTCTCAGCTATACATACCACCTGGGCTTATACTGCTCCCCACAATAACTACAGGCAAACAAAACCATAGCACATGGCATAAGGTGCACATATACACAAGCAAATACATATACACACATGTACATATACATGGACATACATATATGTGAGTCCTGAAGAGAAAAAGAATTAATATAATTGATATATAAGGAGAATTTATTAGATTGTCTTACATGATTTGGACTGAGTAGTAAAACCATGTCTGTGTGAGTGATAGAGAGGCTGAAAACTCAGTCCATGGGGACACAACCTGGCACTGACAGTTTTAAAGATTCCTTGGGTGCTGCTGTTCTTCAGATCATGTTGGAAAGTTAAAGAATACAGGGGAATACATTCTCAGTACAGGGGAATTCCAGGGCCAGGAAGCAGGAGTGGGTGGGTTAGGGAGCAGGGTAGGGGGAGGGTATAAGGGAGTTTCAGGATAGCATTTGAAATGAGAAAAAATATCTAATTAAAAATTGTTTAATTAGCCGGGCATGGTGGCTCATGCCTTTAATCCCAGCACTTGGGAGGCAGAGGCAGGCGGATTTCTGAGTTTGAGGCCAGCCTGGTCTACAAAGTGAGCTCCGGGGCAGCCAAGGCTATACAGAGAAACCCTGTCTCGAAAAAACCAAAAAAAAAAAAAAAAAAAAAAAGTTTAATTAAAAAAAAAAGAAAGAGTTGAAGAACTGTGATCACCAAACTCAGATTATAAAGCTATTTATTTATCTTCTTCTGAACCTCAATTTTTTTACTGTTTTTAAACAACCAAAAACTCAAAGAGAAGAAATTACCTCAAAAGAATGTCCCAGAATCACCATTTCTTCTGATTTGAGCTAAAATATAGAATGAGTAAAGGAGCCATATTCACTGACTAATGTCGGAAAGCAAAACTCAAAAACCACTAATCCCAATCACTATTTTTTTTTTACTTTTGTAATTATATTTATGTACAGAAAACTTAAGTGTACATTTAACCCAATTTAGTGGCGAGTTCTTTAGCCTTTGCTTTTTCCAGCTTGGCAATGCGAGCCACAGACTTAGGACCCAGGACTTTGCCTCCCCAGTGTCTACGGATCTCATCATATCTGTCATTATAATTGGTCCTAATAGCTTCCACCAGCTTAGCCAGAGCACCCTTGTCTCCCGAGTTAACCTGTGAGAAGGCAACAGTGGTGCATGTCTTCCTCTGGACCAGGCACCCCAGCCTTGATGATGCAGTAGGGTATCCCCATCTTTCGACACAGGGCAGGCAGGAAAACCACCAGCTCCATGGGGTCTATATCATGGGCAATCACCACCAGCTGAGCCTTCTTGTTCTCTACTAAGGTGGTGACTTTATTGACTCCTGCTCGGATGACAGGTCGTCTCTTTGTTGGGATGTCGCTTGCCAGCAGCTTTCTTCTCAGCACAGGCCAGTAGCCTTTGCTTCTTCTCTTGCTTTGTCTCTGGCCTGGATTTGTGGGCTAGCTTAAGCAGCTGAGTAGCTATCTGCCTGTCCAGCTCCTGGGTGAACTGGTTAATGGCAGGAGGGACTTTGAGCTGCTTGTAGAGGATGGCTCTTTGCCGCTGCAGCCTGATGTAGCGGGGCCATTTGACAAAGCTTGTTAGATCTCTTTTGGGCTGGATTTCCTGTCCAATGCCAAAGTTCTTGGGCCTCTTCTCGAACAGAGGGTTGACCACCTTCTTGGTCTCCTGCTTCTTGATGACGGCGGGGTCCGGGGCCACCTTCTTCCCCTTGGCCTTCTTCCCTTTGGGCATCTTGCTCGGCTGCTAGAGAGAACCCAATCACTATTTTAATGTTTAACTACTACTGTAATACATTCTTTTAAGTATACCAAGAAAAAGAAAGAAAGAAAGAAAGAAAGAAAGAAAGAAAGAAAGAAAGAAAGAAAGAAAGAAAGGAAGGAAGGAAGGAAGGAAGGAAGGAAGGAAGAAAGAAAGAAAGAAAGAAAGAAAGAAAGAAAGAAAGAAAGGAAGGAAGGAAGGAAGGAAGGAAGGAAGGAAGGAAGATGGGTAGCAGCAACAAAGAAGATGAATTCCTCATCGGAGAGAGAAGGCAGGGAAGTGAAAAGCAACATTTTTACCTTCCATTTCTTATGTCTTCACTATTGCTAGGAGACGGTACTTGCTGCCCATTCTGTTACAGGATCTGCTCCTTAGTTAAACCTTCTAGAAAATATCCTTAGAGAGCCAGCCAGGGGTGTGTCCTAATCAAGAAGTCCAATCCAGAAAGACTTATGTCCAGGTCTAATCAAGTCATTTACCAAGATTAATTGATCAAATCAAGTAACTTCCCTTTTAATGTTAGCACTTAAAAATAGACCACCAACTGCAATTAGTGCTCTCTGAGAAGTAACTTATTTTACAACACTGTCAAATACCTTTTTTTTTTTTTTTTTTTTTTTTTCGGAGAAATTCAGCATGGAATAAAACTTAGAACTACGTACAGGATTTCCTCATGACTGTTAATCACTGGAAACTGAAACTAACCTCACACTAAGGAATTCCATGGTTTTCTGAAGCTCCTAATGTTCAGTTCATGTATTTCTAAAAGTCATATAAAAGACATTTTAACATTATTGGGTAATTTTATTCATTTATTTATAAGCAAACCAGGTAAAAGGGTCATCAAGTTTCAGATATGGAAGAAACTATGGTATGTATTTTAACAATTAACTATATTGACATGAACCTGAGGACATAGAACTTAACATTTGAGTTATTTGAACATATGCTCATATATTGCTTATCTTGACTCTCTTATTTATTTCAGGTACCACAGATAAAAATATTGCTATGAGTAGAGACTTGTAAACTTTTGGACCAAACTTTACTGCAGAGTCTGTTCTTCCCAGTGGCTGTTCGAGGACTTATACTAGAACTAGTTTCTCAAATAATGTGTAGAAGACAATGAATGACTTTAAGTAACTCCTCTTGGGCATGTCTCTATGTTATCAGATTACTCCAATGGGGTATTCTTTATGGATTTTAAATCATGCTTGACAACAGTATGGGTCTAGACATAAATAATGGAAAATATAAGAGAAACAGTCAGCTATTTGCTGACCACCATAATAATCATAAGCACAGGTCAAAGATAAAAGTAACACTTCATTTGTAACTTGAAAATAGGAAGAAATTAGTTTGGAAATGGATAATATCTAAAGAGTAATTTATTTAGTTCATAATCAACCACCTAAATCACAGGCAGAATTATTAGTCCTTTTCTCAAGTGATCTCTTTAGGTGCCCCAATCATTTAAATCAAGGTTTCTATAACCATTAATTTAGAATAGTAGCTTCTTTAGAAATTTAGAACTAGGCAGACCTGAATTTGAAATTATTGTCTCACTTTTATTATTTATGAATTATAGACAATATGTTTTATTTATATGCACTGCACTGAATTTTTTTTTTTTTTTTTTTTTTTGGTTTTTTGAGACAGGGTTTCTCTGTATAGCCCTGGCTGTCCTGGAACTCACTCTGTAGACCAGGCTGGCCTCAAACTCAGAAAACCGCCTGCCTCTGCCCCCCGAGTGCTGGGATTAAAGGCATGCACCACCACGCCTGGCTATGCACTGAAATTTTTAAGTGCTTCTGTAATTATGGTATGCTTAAAAATAAAAAGTATAGATTATAAAATAGTAAATTCCTAAGTAACTTTCATCATATCTGACAAATGCAAATGTCTTTAAATATGTTATTGGGGTTCATTTGCATTAAAAATATTCCTATTCCCAAATCTCAGTTATCTCTTATTCTACATATAAATAGCTTGAGCTAGAGATATTATACTTTTATTCAATGTATGAGCTTATAGATTATTATTGCATTAAAAACAAAGGCAAAATTTAGTACATTAATCATGACTAACTCCACATTTTTGTTGAGTAGAGTATTTACTATAGATCTCCATACATTTTTCATTATGTATATCTGAAGTTCTGCACTCATTAAAGAAATATTTCTCTTTTTATCCTTCTCGAATTCCATGCTATACCCATTCTGTTTTCTATGAAATTGGTTATTTAAAGTAGCTCATATAAGTAACACATTGAATAATAAAATATTGGGATTGTATGTATGTTTGTGACTCATTTTAACTACTATAATATCTTCAAGTTTCATCTGTGTCATATAATGTGATAGAATTTTTTTCCAAGTGCTGATGTTACACAAAGACATACAAAATTTGTATATTGCAGAAACTATTTTAAATAATGAATAATGCCACATTGTAGATGTATATCATATTTTGTTCATCCATTCATGAATGAAGTGGAAGTTGCCATTTTGTCAGTCTATCTATGATTTCCTTCAAGTTACAAAATGTTCCTTTGCAAGCCTGTGAATAGGAGGCCAGGATTTCTCAAATGCTGATACAAACAGCAGTAAAGCATGTAAGAGATCAGACACTGGAATCAGCTATACACCTGTACATGACATGTCATCATTTATCTATCTATCTACATACCTGTCTGCTTGTCTATTCTCACTCTCTTTCCCTCTCCCTCTCCCTCTCCTTCTCTCTCCCCTCCCCCTCCCCCCTGTCTCTTTCTCTCCGTCCCAAATGTTGCCCACTCCATATCCCCTTGATCTCCCCCAACCCTGGCACATCACATCTCTTCAGGACTAGGTACATCCTCTCCGACTGAAGCCAGACCTGTACAGCAGCCCTGTTGGGGAAGAGATACCACAGTCAAGCTACAGCTTTAAGTTGTTGGAGGACCCACATGGAGACTGGGCTGCTCTTCTGTTACATATGTGCCTGAGGCCTTGTTCCCAGTCAGTGTATGATCTTTGTTTGGTGGGTCAGGCTCTCAGAGCTCCCAGGGGTCCAGATTAGTTGACTCTGTTGGTCTTCCTGTGGAAACCCTATCCCCTTCATGGCCATCAATCCTTCCCCATCTTTTCCATAAAAGTCTCTGATCTCCTTCCAATGTTTGGCTGTGGGTATCTGCATTTATTTCAGTCAGCTGCTGTGTAGAGCCTCTCAGAGAACAGTTATGCTGGGTTAATAGAGTATCATTCATAATGTCAGGAATTGGTGCTTGCTCATAGGATGGATCTCAAGTTAGGCCAGTTATTAGTTGATCATTTCTTCAGTCTTTGTTCTGTCTTTGTCACTGCATTTCTTTTAGACAGGACAGAATTTTAGGTAGAAAGTTTTGTGAGTTGGTTGGTGTCCTTATCTCACCTCTTTCTGCCTACAGGAAGTGACCTACTCAGGTTCTTTGTACCTACCTTTAGGAATTTTAGCTAAGGTTTTTTGCATTGAATCCTGAGAGCTTTCCCCATCCCAGGTCTCTTGGACTTCCTAGAGATTCCCCACTCATCAACTCCCAGCAGCTGTAGATTCCCACTCAAGGCCATTGGGACTCTTTCCTCTCTTTCCTCACACCTAAATCTACTCCTCCATTCCCTTCCTTTCCCCTTCCCACTCAAGGACCTCCCTCCCTCCCTCTGCATCCTATGACTATTTTGTTTCCACTTCTAAGTGTGATTCAAGTACCCTTCCTCAGACCTTTTTTCTTGTTTAATTTCTTTGGCTCTGAAGGGTGCATCATGGGTATTTTGTGCTTTATGGCTAATATTCCCTAATCAATGAGTGCATACAATGCATGTTCTTTGGATCTGAGTTACCTCACACAGGATGATATTTTTATACTTCCATCCATTTGCTGTAAAATTGCCGATGTTCTTGTTTTTAATAGCTGGAGTATACCATTGTGTAAATGAACCAGATTTTCTGTACCCATTATTTGATTTACGGACATTAGGGTTGTTACCATTTCCTGGCTATTATGAATTAAGCTCATATGAACATAGTGTATATCCTTGGGGTATGGTCCACTGTCTTTTGGGTAAATGCCCAGGAGCTGAATAGTTAGGTTTTCAGATAGAACTATTTTCAGTTTTCTGAGAAACCACCAGATTGATTTCCAGAGTGGTTGTACAAATTTTCAATCCAACCAGCAATGGAGGAATGTTCCACTTTTTCCACATCCTTGCCAGAATGTCCCTTGAATTTTTGAACTTATCCTTTCTAGGTATAAGGTCGTTTTGATTTGCATTTCCCTGATGACTAAGAATGTTGAACATTTTCTAAGTGCTTCTTGGCCATTCAAGATTCATCTGATGAGAATTCTGTTTAGCTCTGTACCCTACTTATTTGGGTTATTTGATTTGTTGTAGTCAAAGTTCTTGTTTTTGTTTGTTTGTTTGTTTTGTTTTGTTTTGTTTTAAAATTTTGGATATTAACCTTCTGTCAGATATATGGTTAATACAGACCTTTTCCCAATCTTTTGGATGCTGTTTTGTCCAAATGACAGTGTCCTTCACCTTACAGAAGCTTTTCAGTTTCATAAAGTCCTGTTTATCAATTTTTTTATATTAGTGCTAGAGCCATTGGTGCTCTGTTCATGAAATTTTCCCCTGTGCCAGTCAGTGCATTCAGTACTAATTCCCATATTTTTCTTCTATTAGATTCAGTATATCTGGTTTTATTTTGCAGTCCTTAATCCACTTGAACATGAGCTTTGTACAAGGTGATGAATACAAATTTATTTGCATTATTCTGCATGTAGACCAACAGTTAGACCAGGACCATTTGCTGAAGATTCTTTCTTTTTTTTCACTGTATGGTTGTGGCTTCTTTGTAAAAAAATCAACTGTTCATTGGTGTGTTGGTTTATTTCTAGATCTTTGTTTAAATTACACTGATTGCCCTATCTGTTACTGTACCAATACTGTTCAGTTTTTTATCACTATGCTCTGTAGTACAACTTGAAATCAGGGATGGTGGTTTCTCCAAAAGTGCTTTTATTGTTCAATATTGTTTTGGCAATCCTAATTTTTTTCCAATCCTAGATTTCTTTGTTTTTCCATATAAAGTTGAGAATTGCTCTTTCAGACTCTGCAAAGAGTTGTGTTGGAATTTTGATGGGGATTGCACTGCATCTGCAGATTGCTTTCAGCAAGACGGCCATTTTCACAATATTAATTCTACTGATTCATGAGCATGAGAGATCTTTTCATCTTCCTAGGCCTTATTTAATTTCTTTCTTCAGTAACTTGAAGTTCTTATTATACAATCTTTCACTTGTTTGGTTAGAGTTACACCAAAATATTTTGTATTATTTGTGGCTATTGTGAAGGGTTTGATTTTACTAATTTTTTTCTTAGCCTTTTTATCATTTATATAAAGAAGTTACTCATTTCTTTGAGTTAGTTTTATATCCAGCCATGTTATTGAGGTTTATAAATTTTATGTGTTCTCTGGTAGAATTTTGGGGTACCTTATATATCCTATCTTATATTCTGTGAATAGTTATACCTTGATTTCTTCCTTTCCAATTTTTATTATTTGGATTTCCTTTTGTTATCATAGAGCTCTAGAAAGAACTCAAAGTATTATATTGAATAGATAGAGAGAAACTGACCCATCTTTGCCTTGTCCCTGGTTTTAGTTGGATATAATGGGATCAAGTTTCTCTCCATTTAATTTGATGTTGGGTATTAGCTTGCTATATAATGCTTTTACTATGTTTAGGTGTGTGGCTTGAATTGCTGATCTCTACAAGACTATTTACCAACTGTTGTTGGATTTGGTCAAAGGTTTTTTTCAGTACCTAATGTGATGATATATGATTTTTTTCTTTAAATTTGTTTATATAGTGGATTATGTCCATGGATTTTTATATATTGAACAATTTCTGCTTCTCTGTGATGAATCCTGCTTGATTGTGGTGAATGTTGTTTTTGTTGTGTTCTTCTCTTAGGTTTGTGAGGATTTTATTGAGTATTTCTTATTGATTATGAGAAGCAAAATTGGTCTGAAGATTGCTTTCTTTGTTGATTCTTTGTATGGTTTAGGATTCAGTGTGACTGTGTTCTTATATAATGAACTAGGTAGTGTTTCTTCTGTTTCTATTTTGTTGCATACTTTGAGGAGTATTGGTATCACCCCTTCTTTGAATGTCTGGTAGAATTTTGCACTATAACCATCTGGCCCTGGGATTCTGTTGGTTGCCAGGCTTTTAATGAGTACTTTTCTTTCCTAGGGTGTCTGGGGCTGGTTAGGTAGATTACCTATTTGGATTTAAATTTAGTATGTGGTATCTGTATTGAAAATTATCCGTTTCATTTAGGTTTTCTATTTTTTCAAGTACAGACTTTTGATTTGTTTTTTAATTTTCTCAGTTTTTGTTGTTATACCTCCTTTTTCATTTTTTTTTAGCAGAATAAGTTGATTTATTTAAGGGAATAACATACTAGGCCACCAAGTTGACTATTGGTCTGGCTATAAATAAATTCTTGGCATAGGGCCTCAGTTGTCAATCGCAGCTACAAATTTGGTGCAGTATACTAATAAACATAATTTATGTTTCTGTGTAGAGAAATGCCCACAACATTTGCAAGGATTAAGTTGATAACTGTTGGAATTTGTTTGTGTAGAACACTCAGGCTGATGATTGGCTTTACCAAAGTGTAGATACTTAGATCCTACTTAGAAAGGGGACAAAATATCCATGGAAGGAATTACAGAGACAAAGTTCTGAATAGAGACTGAGGAATGATAATCCAGAAACTGCTCCATCCGGGGAATCAACCCCATATACAGTCACCAAACCCAGACACTATTGTGGATGCCAACAAGAGTTTGCTGACAGGAGCCTGATATAGCTGTCTCCTGAGAGGCTCTGCCAGTGCCTGACTAATATAGAAGTGGATGCTCACAGACAACCATTAGATGGAGTACAGGGTCCCCAACGAAAGAGCTAGAGAAAGTAGCCAAGGATCTAAAGGGGTTTGCAGCCCCCCTAGGAGGAACAACAATCTGAACTAACCAGTAACTTCAGAGCTCCTTGGACTAAACCACCAGTCAAAGAAAACACATGGAGGGACTCGTGGCTCTAGCAGAGGACGGCCTAATTGGTCATCAATGGGAGGGGAGGCCCTTGGTCCTCTGAAGGTTCTATGTCACAGTATAGGGGAATGCCCGGTATAGGAAGTGGAATGTATGGGTTGGGGAGCAAGGGAAGGGGGAGAGGATAGAGGATTTTTGTAGGGGAAACTAGGAAAGGGGATAATACTTGAAATGTAAATGAAGGAAATATCTAATAAAAAAGTTAAAAATCTCAAAAAATGTAAAGCCAATCCCTTTTCATTTCTGATTTTGTTAATTTGGATACTGTCTCGGTGCCTTTTAATTAGTTTGGATAAGTTGTTTAGCTGTCTTTTTGTTTTGTTTGTTCGTTTGTTTTTCTCTTGGTTTTATTGATTCTTTTATTGTTCTCTTTGTTTCTAATTGATTAATTTCAGCCCTGAATTTGACTATTTCCTGCAGTCTAATCCTCTTAGATGTGGTTGCTTCTGTTTGTTCTAGAGCTTTCAGGTGTGCTATAAAATTGTTACTATATGACTGTTCCAATTTCTTTATAAAGGCACTCTTAGTTCTATGAAATTTCCCCTTAGCATTGCTTTCATTGTGTCCCACAATTTTGGGTATGTTGTGCCTTTATTTTCAATGAATTCTAGAAATTCCTTCATTTCTTTCTTTCTTCCCTGGCCAGGTTATTGATGATTAGAGAGTTGTTCAGTTTCCATAAATATGTAGGCTTTGTATTATTTCTGTTGTTGTTGAAGTTCGGCCTTAGTCCATGGTGATCTGATAGAATGCTAGGGGTTATTTCATTTTTTTTTTTCATCTGTTGAATCTTGCAGTGTGCTTTGTGGACAAATTTGGAGATGGTTCCATAAAGGTGCTGAGAAGAAGGTATATTCTTTTGCTTTGGGGTAAAATGTTCTTTAGTTATCTGTAAAGTCCATTTGGTTCAAAATATTTGTTAATTTCATTGTTTTTCTGTTTAGTTTTCATTTTGATGACCTGTCCATTGTCAAGAGTGGGATATTGATGTCCCCCATTACTATTGTGTGAGGTTCATTGCTTAATTTGAGCTTTAGTAAAGTTTCTTTTACCAATGTGAGTGCCCTTGCATTTGAGGTACATATGTTCATCATACCCCATCATCTTGGTGGATTTTTTTCCTTTGATGAATGTGAAGTGTTCTTCTCAGTGTATTTTGATAACTTTTAGTTGAAAGTCTATTTTATTAGATATTCAAATGGATTCTTCAGCTTGTTTCTTGGGTCTGTTTGCTTAGAAAACCTTTCTTCAGCCCTTTCCTCTGAAGTTGTATCTATGTTTGTTACTTAGTTGTGTTTCTTCTGTGCTGCAGAATGATGGATCCCGTTTAAGTATTCAGTGTGTTAGCTCATGTCTTTTTATGGGGTAATAGAGTCCATTGATGTTGAGAGGTATTACTGATCAATGATTGTTAGTTCCTGCTATTTTGATGATGAAGGTGGTACTGTTTGTGATTTTCTTCTCTTAGTTTTGTTATAATTATTATCTTGTGTTTCCTTGAGTGTCGTTGCCCTCCTTCTATCAGAGTTTCCCTTCTAATATCTTCTGTAGGGGTGAATTAGTAGAACGACATTGTTTAAATTTAGTTTCATCATGGAATATATTGGTTTCTCCATTTATTGAGAGTTTTGCTGCTTATCATAGTCTGGGCTGTCATCTGTAGTTGCTTGCCATCTCTAAATTATTTGTCCACAGTATTCTAACTTTTGGAGTCTGTGTTGAGATGTGTAATTCTGATAGATTTTCATTTATATGCCACTTAGCCTTTATCCTTACAACTTTTAATGTTCTTTCTTTGTTCAATACATTTAGTGTTGTGATTACTATGTGGCAGAAGTATGTTATTTTCTGGTCCTTTCTGTTTTGTGTTCTGCAAGCTTCTTATAGATTTAATAATTAGTTACTTCTATGTTCTCTTCTATACCTGAGATTCTCTCTTCTATCTCTTGTATTGTGTTTTCTTACCCATCTGTGTTTTCCATGCTGCAATATAGAGCTGCTGGGTAAGAAATGCCCCCTAGTGCAGTAGCAGCATGACTCCTATGAAAATAAGCCTTTCTTTGATTGGATTTGAGGTCTCATTCATAGGATGAAATTCATGTCTGGACTACATACACTCCCACTTTCAAAAGTTCATTGTTGTTCATGCCAAAGGTTCCAAGTGGGGAACATTTTAAAGTTGTTTATCTGAATCAACATGTCAAACTGTCTTCTATATGTTTGTATTTATGTGAATAGATTAGTGCTGGTACCAGGCCAGGTTATAGATTCTTCTTTTTATGATAGACAGAATTTACTTCAGAGACTCATACCTGAAAAGGCTGAGAATATGTGAATTTTAATCTCTCCAGATATTTCCCTTCCAAGTCTTTGACAATATCACTGAAGATTGAAAAGAAAGAATGTGTAGGTAGGTAGGTAGGTGGTGAGTCATGACATGAAATGTCTTCTGGTTGAAGCATGGTCACTGTACTCATGACTCTTAGGGGAAGAAATGTTTCTGTTTCTGCTGTTTTACCCTAATGAAATAAGCACTATTCTTTATTGTTTGTTCCACACCAAGATTTGTCTCTTTCACTATAGACATTTAAAAACATGAAACCAAAGGTTTATGGACTGAAACATGTGAAACTAACATTTTGTCACAGCTTCAGAAAGGTAACTAAAGTACTTGAGAACTTAGAAAATCATATCTTTGATGCTCTGCTAGACTCACTGATTCAGGAACTCTGGGATAGAACTTGGTGACCTGTATTTTAGTTCTTTTGGTTAATCTAATATTTACTAAGACAGGAGACCAGCTTTGGCTATTCATATTTAAGTATTCTGCCTAAAATGACTAACATAAGAATATTAACTTACCAGATGGTTTGGTGGTTATATTAGTGATTTTATGTAATTTTCCAAATTTTATTAATTACTTTAGCAAAAACATATCAAAATATTTTTTGCATCCTGCCTTTGCTTTTATTAGAAAATATGTGTATTGCACATATGCATAATTTTATTTATATTTTAAAGTACATATTGTCATTTTTCCAATTCATGCACTACTAACAAATAGCAAAGGATATTTTGCATAACTCATTTCTATTATGCTATTTTCCCATTACAGATGAATGGAAATTCCAGCCCTTTCAAATTATATGCAAGTGACTAGTAGCCCACCTGTCCCATTCTTGTTGTCTACCAACTGTTCATTTGTCACAGTCATAACAGCCTTTCTGACATCCTAAATTGACACGGTGTTAATGAAAAAGAACACCTGGGCTGAACAGTTTCAGACTCTTGCCCTGTCAGTTGAAACAGCTGTGGTCTACAGCATGCCAAGAAAGGGTCAAGAAGGGCAAACAAGCTTTGCAGAGAGAAAAGTAAAAACAGAACAAAACTTATGTTTCTCTAAGTACACTGACCCCAGTGAATATGAGAGAATTGGCTGTAAAAGGGCCCAACAGATTTCTCTGGAAATCAGGTTTAGAAAGAAACATAACACTAAAGAAATGAAATCGATTTTTTGATAAAAGGTTCTTACATCATGTTCCTTTTATTGTTTAGCTGTGACTTCATGTAACACAGTGCTGTACCACTTTCTAGGTTTTATAAAATTCTCTTCTTCATTAGTCATACATAAACAGCTGAAAGTTTGCTTTGTTGAATTGTATGGCTGGTGGTTATACAGTACTAAAAATTCTGAGTCATAGATATGTCTGTGAGGAAATACATCATTTCAGATTTTGATAGGAATCTCAGTGGTCAGTTGTGTGAGGTCGTCTAACTATGCTGTTAAATTAAAAGGAAATGAAAGATAATAAGATATTCCTATCTGTGTTTGAACAACATATAAATATACAGTAAAAAGAATAATCAGAAATCTGTATAGATGATAAAATAATAGTTAGATCTTGGTTATGTTTATTTAATCTTTCTACCTTTATGGCTTTTTATATTGCTACTAAGAAAACATATGCCTATAATTTAACTTTTATAATTGTAAAGATGACATAGTTAATTTGATTTGAAAGCATATTGAAATTGTAGACATTCCTTGATAAATTGGGTGCAATCCCTTTGCTAATACAGTTTGGAGCGAGATTACCAGAATGGAGTCAGTAGGGATGTTTGAATTGCTCCCAGATTTACTGAGTTAGTATCTTCTGCTTTAGAAGAGCTTTAGGTGGATTCTGTCCATAACAATTTTGGAGAATAGTTCAGAGCCTTTGTCTTGAATCATCATGTTAAATATAGTAAATTCTATATCAGGAATTGTATTCAACATATTTTAGCACAAAGTTTCAAATTGGAATGGAAACAGAGTCTTTAACTAGGGCCAATCTATTTAATTTAAATGTTACATACACATTGGGATACATAGGTAAAGTGAAGAAATCTCTGCAAGAGAAACTTTATTGAGGAAAAATGAGACTAAATGTGGTGTGTTTCTCATTCAGCTTTCATTCTCATTAACGTCACTTTGGATTGCATAAGTGTAGCACCTGGAAATAAAGTATGCTTGCAAGTAAAAATAATGGTGAACTCCTGGAAATGGCAGGAATTCCCACTGCACCACCCTTTCTGCAGTTGTAGGGGAAAATAGTTCTGCAAAAGCTTTGATTGTAATTATTATAGTTTATGGATTTCTAAAGTCACAGTCACTCAAAAATCATTTGTAATTGTTAGTACATTTATTATCAGCTTATGAACCATAGCAAGCCCAGACTTCTGTGTCTTTTTTACATTACTCATGTCTATTCTTTCTTTTTTATATTTTTCTATAAACTATGTAACGTTTCAGTTAATCAGGTAGAATGCTAATAATATATGTGCCATTGTAAAGAGTCCAATTAACAAATGAATTCAAAATTTGCATAACTTGTTAAAGAAGAAATTGTATTGACATGTCTACTTTTAAAATTGTTTTTGTTGTTGTTTGTCTTGCAACTTTTTATGTGACTGAGAGCAGCCTTGAACTCCTTTGTGTCCAAGATCTATGTTTACAAGCATGTGCCAAAATGTCTGGCTTAACTTTTTAAATATACAATCATTTTGTGAATTTATTTGTTCCATTTTCCATTCTCTCTCTCTCTCTCTCTCTCTCTCTCTCTCTCTCTCTCTCTCTCTCTCACACACACACACACACACACACACACACACACACACACACACACACACACCAGATGTGGGCGCTGAGTCAGGCTCAGAGACAGATAAGAGAAACAGAAGAAAACCAGTGTGATATGTAGTTTCTCCAATTTAATGTTCACGGTGAAACACCTGGGAATCTTGTCAAAATGCTTAAATTCAGAGTAGAAAGAGGTTTTTTGTTTTGTCAGTGGCAAAAAATGTATTGAAGTTAGTCAGTTTATCATGCGTAAGTTACTTGAGTTTGGGATTACTTCAGGTTTTAGATTTTGTCTTCTGTAATGTGGAGCTGGAAAGTCTGGAGTTTCAAACAACAGGACATTTGTAAAGCACCTGGTACCTACAGCAACTCAATATTTATATTGTTTCTATTACATTGAGGACCTGACATATAAAATATATAGAAGCAAAAGAAGTATTAAATAAAATGGATATCATATGTCATAGTATGAAATGGCAAGTTTGTTTAGGTATGGGCATGCTTCAAGTCATTTAACTACATAAGTTGTCCGGAGTCATTAACTGACAAGGAAAAATTGAATATTCATACTGTTTCATCTTTCCCAGAGCAACTTCTCTAGGTTATACTCTTAGGTTTTATTTTCTATTGGATGTTTTCTTTATTTATATTTCAATTGTTATCCCTCTTCCTATTTCCCACCTTCTTCCATGGCTCCCAGAAACAGTTTTTAATTTTGTTTTTAACCCTCTAAGCATCCTTTTGGATGTCACGGTCTTGTTTTGCTGCTTTTAAACTTACATCTGTTAAAAATTCTAAGATTCACAGATGTCCTCCCCCACCAGCTCCATTATAAGTATGTGTTAAATGTGATATAATGCTCTTCTTTCAATAATAATTCCGGTCCTGGGATAGAAACTCAGATAATAGCCAATACAAATTTTGAGATACATTTGACAGTCCCGTAATCAGATATTTCAGTCCTTAGTTACACACCAAAGTTTCCCCACAACATTCTTTGCATGGACACAAGAAAATGTCTTCATGCATGCTCTGGTTATATTATTATACTAGAATGGACCACTCAATACATAGAAAGAATTGGAAAGGGAATCTCAGCCTCTCACAAGTGTAGGAAGTTTCTTTCCCAGAAGTCCCATTCCTCTAGATAAAATTTTTATAACGTTAGCTTAGTTCATAAATACCCTTCTCATATTGATGTGTTCTGAGTTGACACAGTACTATTTTATTAGATAAAATTGAATGTATAAATTTTACTCTGATATTCTGACCATTTACTCTCAGTGGGAGTTGCTGAAATCTCATCAGTTGAGTATTCATTATTTCCAGACTGAATAGCAGAACTTGTTTTCGTACTTTTGCTTTTTAACCTATTCCTGTTCTGTTAAAACTTTTCTTATACCAATTTTATTTACTAACAATGAATTGCAATTTTTACTTTGATTTTTCCATAGGTTTATCATATTTCTGATTTACTGGCAGTAAGTAATTCAGGGCATGATCCTTGTTATATATCTACTAAATATTAATAAGAATTAATCACTGTAAATAGCATTAATATTATCAGTGGTAATACTTCTAATATGGTTTTATTGCTGATCTTAAATCATTGCCAGATTCCTTGGAGCTGGCGTTACATGTTGTGAGTTGCCCAACATGGGAATTAGCAATTGAAAGGGCCTTTGAAAAATCTGTGGGTGCTCTTAGCTGAATAATCATCTCTCCATCCTCAATCCTGACCTTTTTGCATGCATTAAAATCTTAAATAACAATGCAACATTTTACACATTAAGTAAAACAGGCAATATCTTCTATAATAGGCTAGAAAAAACAACTACTAAGTATTGTCTAAGTTGTTGGCAATGTACAGTGAATGAATAATACTCATACTGATTCTTAGATAAATACAATATAAAAGGCCCACGAGTTTCAGTTTTTATTGCTACTACAGGAGTCACAATTCAGTTTATCCCAACTGCATATCAAGTACAAGCATTTATTTATTCTATTGAAAGCAATTTGAAGACAGATGAAGAATGCAAAAAAAAAAAAAAAAAAAAAAAAAAAAAAAAAAAAAAAAAAAAAAAAAAAAAAAAAAAAAAAAAAAAAAAAAAAAAAAAAAAAAAAAAAAAAAAAAAAAAAAAAAAAAAAAAAAAAAAAAAAAAAAAAAAAAAAAAAAAAAAAAAAAAAACGAGAATAATGTAAACATGTAAACCAGTAACCGATTTTTTTTTTTTATTACTTTGTTCCAGATTCCCCGATGAAATTATGAGCTGTTTGTATGTTTCCATGTAAAGTAGTAGGCATACGTGTTTGGTATAATTTGCAGTGTGTGTTTCAGTTTCAAGAAGACATCATGAAGATTTTGGGTTTATTTTTTGTAATGCTGTAATGGGTTTATTTATTTGTCATATGATTTGCCAAGGAGAGTCCTCTCCTTCAATGAAACACTTCTAGATCAAGAGATCTTTATGAAATTATAAACCTACACCCATTTAGATTTTAATAGAGCCTAGTGAATTTAATACTCACAATATATTCTTTAAAACTCTTACTCTGCCCTCTTTATCCCCCACCCCAAGATAGAAGGTAAAGAGTGTAGTAATGTCCTAATGTAGGTCAGGAAACTATATGAATAAGGACATATTGGCATACATGTCAGATGTAGGTAGGTTTATCTGTGGGTAAGGAACATAAATTTTAGTTGAGCAGTTGATATTCAAAAGATACGCTGTGTTATATATGATAGCCAGTCATAATATATAGATAGGGTACACATTACAGTGCTTGTGTGTTGGAGATTTGTGTATGTGTTTTTGTGTGCATTTACATTTGTTTATCTGCTTAGATCAGAGAAAGGCTGACTGTCTTCAGATGTACAAGCTGAATGAAAACCAAAAAGGGAGATTGTCAGAAGGGCAAAGTGGTAGATTCTGAGACTGGAAGGAAGCCTCCTATAATAAATCTATCCCCTTAGCTGAAAAACATTCATTCCTTTATTCATTATTCATCAAATAATAACTGACTTCTAGTGTATACCATAATAGAGCATGGAGGTGAATGAAAACAGACAAGTATCTCTCTTTGAGGTCTACATAGTTTAGACACATAACCTGACATTATTTAAATAATCACATGCATAACTGTTGACATAACTGTTCCAAAGGAAGAGCTCATGATGCTATGTGAGAATAGGATAGTATATCATGTCATTTCATGTGTTTTGTGTATTATCTACTATACCCAAAGTCACAAGACAGTCACTGCTAAAGTCCTTTGTAGTATCACCTTTAAGAAACTCCTGACAGGGCTGGTGAGATGGCTCAGCGGGTAAGAGCACCCGACTGCTCTTCCAAAGGTGATAAGTTCAAATCCCAGCATCCACATGGTGGCTCACAACCATCTGTAACGAAATCTGGCGCCCTCTTCTGAAGACAGCTACAGTGTACTTACATATAATAAATAAAATAAATCTTTAAAAAAAAAAAAAAAAAGAAAAGAAAAGAAACTCCTGACACCTCTAGGGCCTCAGACTGTTCAAGTCATACATAATTTATGACACTTTATGAATGTCAGAGTGATTAGCCATTTATACATCTGTCTCCCAAGTAGCATGTGTGCTTCTGGAGAGTAGAACCCACTTAATCTATGCTGTACCATCAGGCCAGTGCTCAGCACACACAGAGGTGGCTCAATGAATGCTAAATAAATTTCTAAATAAACCATATTGCAATCTAAGTTAAAATAATACCTAGAGTCAACAATTTTTAGCAATAGTATAGACTGACAGAAAGACCTCTTAACAACTCTGTTTTAGCATTCCTGCACAACAAATGGCAATATTTCACCATAGACTAAAATTTTATACCTGATATACTTTTAAAAAATATCTGCCCATATTTATGAAATTTATTTTAAACTCAAATGTGAATATGCATGACTATTATCTGTATGTACATACATACATCTTTTCTTTTCTATCATTTATTTAAAAGTACACTTTTATATGACAATACCAAGTACACATTAAGAAACAGTATAATATAATTATGTGATCTAGTTTTCAATAGTATGAAAAATTCAGGTTATAGAACTTTTCAAAGTGGGTTAAAGAATCACATTCAGATATTTTTCTGTATCTGTTTCTATATGAACATAAATATTACCTATATACACATAGATATTTCCTCATTCATTTTTGAAATTAAAATGTGGGGAATTGCAGGCTTGTCTCCAGTTGAGCTGAGGTCTGAACCCTGATGGTCATAATTCACCTACATGACATGGTAGGTGTTCCCACTACTGGAACTCCAGCCCCTGCCTAAGGTACCCACATGCCACAGACCCCACAAGAAAAGCATGGTCAGTGGTCATGTAAGCAATAGCCCAAGCTTCTGACCTTCAGGCTAAATACCTCCCCAGTTACCTAGCAACAGTGAAGACCATAAAAAGGGGTGCTCAGCCCACACCTCGCTCTCTTACTCTTGCTCTCTTACTCTTACTCTTATTCCTTTGTCCTCTCACTTCTCTCTCCTCTTTCCTTTCTCTTTGACACCTCTCTCTCTCTCTCTCTCTCTCTCTCTCTCTCTCTCTCTTCTACCTTCTCTCTTCCCCCCTGCATTTCTATAATAAAGCTCTTAAACCACAGACAGTCTCTGTCCTTCAAGTTCCACTGCACACTCTGGTTATTGTTGGGAACTTCTTCCCCTATTCCCTCTCTCCCACAACCTTGGTGGCTTTAGCTAAGTAGCTCCAGGGGGGTCCCCAGGCAGGGCTGCCCCTTGACCACCCTCTGAAGAGTGGGAGAGAGGAATGCCCACCCAGGGATGAGTGGATAGGGTAAGTAGCAGCCTTCCCATGCGTGACTGACCAGAGAATAGGGAAACTCTGGCGGGGCAGTGGGCTTCTTTTCCTCCCCTACTTTAAACAGGGCCACCACCACCCCCTTCCCTTTTTATTTTGTTCCCAACATTAAAATAGTAAGTCCTCTGCATGAGAGTTAAGAATCCTCTGCAATTGGTGTGTGTGTGTGTGTGTGTGTGTGTGTGTGTGTGTGTGTGTGTGTGCTTATGTACAAGTTTTCATTATTTTTGTTTGCTGTCTTTGGCTGTGGTCCTTAGTCATACTGCTACTATGGCCTTTGAAGTGATAATAGCTGAAAAAGCCTTGTACACATACATAAGGGTTTTTTTTTTTAAAGAAGTTATAACTTAGAAAGTACATTTAGTATTTGTCAGTCAAATCCAATAAACTATTGGTTAGGGAGCAAAGTATTCAAATGCCAAATAAATCCTGAGGTGTCCTCCATGAGAACTGAAGCAGATTATAATGTTGCTAACTCTAAACTTGGTTGATACCATGATGAGGGACTTGGAAATTGTTCAGTACTTCTCTCTTTCATTTTGTTGGTGGGGAGGGTTCGATGTATTTAATATGCTCTTAATAAGCACTCACTGCTTCTTTGGTTATTTTACTCCTCAGTTTTACCTTTACCAGTCAATTTAAAACTCTACCAGAGGCAAAAATATGCTTGCATATACTCATCATATTTAACTTACAGCTCTGAATGAGATGGGGATATTGGAGAAGCAGGAGTGTGAAAAGAATTTAGGAAGATAATTTTTTTCTGGTTGGCCTGCCATAATAAATATGAATAATTCTGTAGATGATTATACTGCAATAAGTATGCTAAAAGATAACTCTGAGCAAGCCAGTGATACAATCTTGGAGACACTCCTATGCCTAGAGCAGGAAGGCTTCAATGTATTAGCCATCTTAATTCTAGTCAAGGAAAGGATGGGTTCCGACAAAAGTGAAGTTCCCCTTAATGAGCTGTTAATTGTTTACATGCAGACAGAACCTGCTTCATGCTATTTCTCCTAATTTTACTAATGTGTTCCTGGCCCTGCTGCTACTATGGCCTCAGGCAAACTACCATAAAAATGCAGGTGTGCTTAGCAGGTATAATAAAAGTATAATAAAAGTGCAGATGCACATAGCAGGTTTGTCAGTTGATCTGCTCAGATCAGCTTAAAAGAACTTCACATTTCTATAAATTAAGAAATGAATCACTAGTGCCCTGATTCTCTGATTGCCTTGTCTTCATCATTTTCTCCCCAGGCTCAGACTGACGAGGCTATTTTACAGGAGTTGAAGATGACTCATTACCCCGCAGTACTTTGTCTCACAGATGGCATCATTTTATCTTATGCACAAAGAGACTGACAAGTGACATTGTTGCATTGATTTTATTGTATTAGGCTATGGAGAGCACTGACTGTGATGAATATATAATGTGAGACAGGCGTTTGCATTTGGGACTTGGGACTTTGGAGGGCCAGACAGATAAAAAGAGGAAATTTCAAAAGATGGCACAGTGAGGACGGAGAAAAATGTGTCAAGAGACAGTGTAAGATATTTTCTATATATCAGACAATAATGAAGACCAGTTAATGATTCTTAGGCTAATTTGGTCACTTGGCACTGAAACGTAGTTTTAAACTACTAAATCTGTTGACTCAAGGCTTTTTAACTCTTGTCTGTAGATATATACTTACTTTTAATTTTCATTAACCAAGGAACCTTAGGAAGCAGAAGGCTGAGCAAATGCTCAGTTTTTAGCCAATGTTGAAGTGAGAAGACAACACTATTCCCTTCCCGAGATAAGAACCCTCTGTTATGTGTGCCCATATGTACATATACAACAGTTCATTGTGTATGCGCATTCCCATTTCATTTAGTTATCCCTGAATTCAGATGTGGCAAGAGTGGAAAAGGCTGTAGAGTTGGTAGGAAGTCCAGTTTCATCCTACCCCACAGGATGAGTCAGGTATACTTTTGTGCATTTTTTTGTTCTTTTGCTAGTTCGTTTGTTTGTTTGCTTCTTGTTTTCTGACATAACAGAGAGAAGAAAAAAAAGCAAGCTATCATCTAAGTAGAATCCTGTGTCAAATTCTTTTGTCAGAATGCTACATGTTTTGTTCTGGATATCTGAAATTGTGAGACTCAAATTATCAAAGCTTATTGTGATAAATAGAAGGTGCACTTCCCTCAGCAAAGCATGCAAACCCCAGTGTAGGAGAGCGAGATAATAGTGCTTCTTAAGTCACTTGATGACATCCCTTAAAAGTCAGGTTTTCTAGATCAAAGCCAGAAATATAACTTTGTTCATGAAACACATATTAATTTTACCTTGCCATAAATTCTGGATACAATTTATATCACAGTTTTTAAGCCAAATGAAAGCTGATCTTTTATAAGGATTATAGGGAAGATTTAGTGCAAGCTACCATAGGGTCTGCCTTCACATCTCACTAGGGCAATGGAGAGGCCTGAGAGGTTTATATAGTCTACAGTTTCAAATGCCTGTACTAATATGCTTGTTAGATAAACCTTGTAATCTTTGGCAGATTTTGTAGCTGGAGCTAGCTTCTTGTGTGTTATCTATCTATCTATCTATCTATCTATCTATCTATCTATCTATCTGGTTCAGTTCTGTCTTTTTCCCATATGAGCACAGGGTATTTTAACAAATATCTTAGCAATTTGGAAAGTACAAAAAGAGAGTGACCTTTCCTGTCTTTGGACTCCCTTCTGCCTATACTTAGTAATCGCCACCATATATTGTAAACCACTTCTCTCCATCTAGTCTTTTCCTGGATGGTTTCACAAAATCCCTTCCCAGTATACCTTTGAACAATAGGCCTGGCAGTCATTCTTGTGGGAAAGTCAAGAAGGAAATGCTGAAACCAATCAGTTCTACCAAATTATTCTATCCCATTAACTGTAATCTTCATTAATTAATAAAACCTTCTGTAACTGCCCTAACAAAAGAGGGGATATGCTTAAGAGTTACACTGTACCCTTCTTTTTAACTATCAGACTATTGAAACAGTGGCCCCCAAAGAGCTAAAATTCTCCCAGCAATCCAATATTGGAGAAAGAGAAACACTGAATCCCTAGAGCAGACAGAAGTAGAACATGCCTCCTGAGAGGAAACATTATACCATTCTGATAACTTAACATATGTGTACTTCATGATTCTTTACTCTTTTCTGTAAAATTGTAATTCTGCTTCAAAAGAAGCAGAGAGAAATTAGTTGTCTTTTCCTGGTGTGATCAACATTAAGGAAATTCATTGTACTTTGACAATCTACATCCCTGATTTTCTGAAGACATAGTTTTATAAATCTAAATGCCCTACTCTGACCCCAACAACATTTCTACTACCACAAAGTGAATCTAAGGTGCACATGACTACAGTCTGGTTTTGATTAACAACCTAAGAAGACAAAAAGACAGGCAATGTTAGGCTGATAGTCCTTCTAGACTAAGCTTTCCCCAGTGAAATGTTGCCCCAATACTTCACTTACTTCCTTTAAAAATTGGCGGCTTCTCAATAACTAGCAAACCAAATAAAACCTTTCTGATCCCTACCACAAGGCCGTGCCTCCTCTTCTAAATAACCCACATCTAGGCCAAATGTGGTTGTGTTAACTAAGCATTGTGTTATCTGACCACACCGCTACATTCCTTGGCTTCTGCAGTACTGACTGGCTTTCCAACTGAATTGGAGATTTCAGAGACTGTGGCCAAGGGCTGAAAAGTCTACAAGAATAATGATTTAATTCATGGATACTCAACATTACTTTTGAAATTAGTAGATCAATTCCTAACCTATGTTTTGATTAGACACTCTTTTCTTCCTCCTAGTGCCTCTAGTTATTTAGGCTAGATTTGTTTTTATACATGTGAATTTCTCTCTCCAACAGTTCTCACACCTTTGCCTCCCACAGAGTGTATGCACACATAGCTATTTGTTTCTGGTTGTTTAGTTTTAGTTTTCCTTGTAGGATTTTTTTTTTCTTTCTCTGTGAGTAACAGTGTTTCTTTGTCCACTTTGCTCTTGAAGTTACATTAAACTGTGTTGCAAAAGATGTAAACATTTTAGGCTTTGCATTTGCCTAACTTACTGAAAAACAGGTGGATAATTCCAACAGCACAAACTTGACTTAATTTTTAAAGTGGTTAGATCAGAACCTTATTTTGACCTTGACAAATGCTGATTACCATCTTTACTGATATACTTCTCTAACCTGCTAACTCTGAAATACTCTTTGTGACCCAGCTGAAGTAGCCTTTCAGTGGAGCTAATTCATGCGGGGACTCTACTTTCACAACACTTATAACATTGTAATTGTCTTAGTCAGGGTTTCTATTCCTGCACAAACATCATGACCAAGAAGGAGTTGAGGAGGAAAGGGTTTATTCTGCTTACATTTCCACATTGCTGTTCATCACTGAAAGAAGTCAGGACTGGAACTCAAGTAGGTCAGGGAGCAGGAGCTGATGCAGAGGCCATGGAGGGATGCTCTTTACTGGCTTGCTTCCCTTGGCTTGCTCAGCCTACTCTCTTTTACAACCAAGACTACCAGCTCAGAGATAGCACCACCCACAAGGGGACCTCCCCACTTAATCACTAATTGAGAAAATGCCTTACAGCTGGATCTCATGGAGGCTTTTCCCCAACTGAAGCTTTTTTCTCTGTGATAACTCCAGCCTGTATCAAGTTGACACAAAACTAGCCAATACAGTAATTGTCCTTTTAAATACATTTTACTATTAGCATTTTATAAATAATTACACTCTGAAGTCCTCATCAATCTCCGATTTCATAAGGCAAGTCACCTTCCTTCATTTCTCTTTTCAGTGTTTAGCATTTAATGCCTAGCCAAGCCAGTGTATCTAGTGTTATGTTTACATTTTTCATTTTTAAAAACTTCCATACTATACACTCAGGACTTAGTATAACACCCAAAATATAGAAAATATTAGGCAAATACTTGAAAGCTTATATGTAAATGAGCTGCTATATTTGTATACCAGGCATATAATGCTTTACTTATAAGATTGTATGCTCTTTGAAGATTTTGGTTAGTCTTTGCTCATTTTGTTTTCCTCTAAAATTTAATATAGTAACTAATAAATTGGAGATGATATGGAAGATGAAAGAAATCTTAATTCTATGTGTCATACCAACATACTCTGTATCACGATGGATCCTTTGTTTAGTCCTTATGTATCAATTGTGCTGTCCCTGGGAAAGTCCCTTGATAATTAAATTTTTTTCTGATTTGAAAGAAAAGGTAGAAATATTCTACACTTTGTTTATTTGAAGATATTGAGCACTGTAGAAAATGTTATTTAGCAATATTTTAAAGATACAAAAGTATAGCTGGTAATAATCTGACAGGAGTCTGTGTCTATTGACTAATTTTATATTCTGGTTAAGTATTGCTACACACAAGATGCATGACTTTCATCTCATAAACCTTAAAACAAATACAACAGAACTTAGACCTAATACCATAGCAAATGCATTTATACCCTTGTTGATTTGAAAGGTTTTCTGGAACTGAAGCAGTTCTAAGTCACAATGGAATTGAATAATCACTCTTGAGTTTGATTCTTAACCTACAGACCTAGCACACCCAGTTTTGCAAAGACAAATCCATACGTGTCTTGATTTCAGAGCAATAAGGCCTCGACCTCATTTAAAGTGCAAGGCCTTTCTTCAGCAACTTTGCTTAGACATATTGTTTAAAAAATCTGCATTGTACTCTTGCCCACTGTTTACTCTGACTTCTTAGGTAGATAGCTAAATACCTTATTAATCATTATATACTAAAAAGGGATACAAAAGATATTAGTTATGAAATTCTTCTGTGTAAATGTCATTGTTCATGTTTAATGTTCACAGCATGCTACTCAAAGCCTCTAATACATGTAAGAATGCACTCACATAGCAAAACTAAAACACTCTGCTTGCACCCAAAAAAACATTTGCTGTGATGTTGGTTAAACCCATGTTGTACAAGACAGAAACTTAGGGAATGCTAAACAGAATCATAGTAAAAACTTGCTTCATAGAATGAAGAATAAGCATTTATGGTCACCAGGAAGACTTCTCCTGAGAACAAGAAAATGCTAAATTCATAGTGAACAAAGTATAGGTACAGAATATTGGTTTAATATCTCCTTACCTCTGTGATAGTGAGACATGAGACTTGATATATGATATTTATATAAAATAGAGTAAGAGCCTTCTTCAGAAGCATATTCAAATTACAAACCCAGAGACTCAAGACTTCAATGAGGAGAAAAGAGTTTAGTCTGACTAAGTTGCCCATTTTAATTATATTTCAGAAAAGTAATAGTCTCTCTGTGGATAAATGTTCATAATTAGAAAATATATAAAGTCATGCAATTAAAATTACTGAAAGTTTGCTAATATCTAATCTAGTTGCTGGTTTCCATTTTAATTTGAAAATTCTTAAAAGTTGCCTTAAGTGTACAATATATACTATTACTATACTTGATCATGCTTCTGTTAACCTTATAATAGGACTAGATGTGTGAATACAGATATTTTCACTAAGGAGATTAAACATGCTTTTATTGTAGGACTATAATAAAATTAATGACCAAATCTTATTGTGATTTTGATATAAAGATAGTGTCCAGATGCAGTATAAATGAGCAAATATTTTTAATCTTTTAGTTTCCTATTATTGAAAGGAAAGCAAATTTATTTTTTTCCAGACAGGGTTTCTTTGTGTAGCCCTGGCTGTCCTGGAACTCACTCTGTAGACCAGGCTGGCCTCAAACTCAGAAATCTGTCTGTCTCTGCCTCCCAAGTTCTTGGATTAAAGGCATGCACCACCACTGCATGGCATAAAACAAAAATTTTAAGTTGAAGAAATGCTAGTAAAGGTTTGAAAATATCTAGTTCCCTGTCCTGCTTATATAATGGTTTCCAATATTTTTTATCTATTTCCATTCTTTTTTAGTTTTCATTTTACATTTGAAATACTATTGTACTATAAAATAAATGAGAAGACTAACAGTGTGTTATTCTCCCATTATTTGAAGAAGAGGAATGTTTTATACAAAAAGTAAAATGTAAATAGGTACTTTATCTCTTTGTTTTTTTTCTAAACAGTCCAATAATTAGCTGTATGTCACTATTCAGATTCAGACACACACACACACAAACACACACACAAAGTTCCATTCCTGATATGGACCACCAGTATATCTTCTGAATTAGAATTATAGAGTGCTCTTTCAGGTATCTGAAAAGTCTTTTATTGTTTTTGTTGCAGTTGATATGCGATACATAAGGATGCTTTTCTGCTTTGGTTGTGAGACACATTTCTTTGTGATATTGTTAAGGCTTTCTCACTGTCCCGAGATAAAATTTTGCATACACACTATTTTTCCAATGTGTTCCTTATCTGAAGCCATTTGTAAGACTAACACCCTGTGTTGAAAGCTAGAAATCCAAAGTGTAAAAATGCAACTGTGAGTTTTTTCTTGAAAGCTTTTTTCTTTCTGGAGTGGTATTCTTTAAAACTTACCTGTTTTATATTGTTCTAACTGCATTCATTCTCCTTTGAAATAACAAATCTATTAATTAAACAATACTGCTTTTGTGATTAGACACAAATGAGTTAATGAAATACTAAATGTTACCTTTAAATAGCATTTTCCTTAATATGCTAATCAGCATACTTTCTTTGTTTAAAGCTCCTTGAAGTAGTTGATTTGCTACAAGAAAAGCAAAGAGATAGGGGAGACAAATTGAGTGTCAAAAATTCTTTGCATTGTTTATTGTAGGATAAAAGTATGACAACTATAATTAAATCCCCCGAGGCAAGAAAGATATTTATTACTTTCAATGTGATTATGTGATATATACTTGGAGATTTTCATTTTACTACTACACTTATTTAATTAATTAGGGTAATTTAATCCAATATAAATGCATAAAGAAAAGATTATTTCTGAGAATACCTTTGTAAGAAAGAGCCAAAGAAAGTAATGCATTCTCTTAGTTTCTTTGATCTGGGATTCACTGGCTATTATGACAGGGATGTCATGAGGAGAAAACACAGTGGGTTTGAGAGAGAGAGATTTTTTTTCAATATTTTTTATTAGATATTTTCTTAAATGACATTTAAAATACTATCCCAAGAGTTCCCTCCCCCTTCCTCCGCCCTGTTGCTCTGCCCACCCACTCCCACTTCTTGGCCCTGGCATTACCCTATATTGGGGTATATAAAGATTGCAATACCAAGGGGCTTATCCTCCCAATGATGGCTGACTATGCCATCTTCTGCTACATATGGAGCTAGAGACACGAGTTCTGGGGGTTCTGATTAGTTCATATTGTTGTTGCTCTTCTAGGGTTGCAGACTCCTTCAGCTTCTGGGGTTCTATCTCTAGCTTCTCCATTATGGGCCCTGTGTTCCATCATATAGATGACTGTGAGCATCCACTTCTGTACAAGACAGCTTTATCAGGGTCCCTTAAGTAGACACTTGCTGTCCTATGCAATAGTGTCTGAGTTTAGTGACTGATTATGGGATAGATCCCCCCTGGTGGGGTAGTCTCTATATGGTCCATCCTTTCATCTTAGCTCTAAACTTTGTCTCTGTAACTCCTTTCATGGGTATTTTGTTTCCTATTCAAAGGAGGAATGAAGTATCCACTCTCTGGTCTTCCTTCTTGACTTTCTTGTGTTTGGCAAATTTTATCTTGGGTATTCCAAGTTTCTGGGTTAATATCCATTTATCAGTGAGCACATATCCAATGACTTCTTTTGTTATTGGGTTACCTCACTAAAGATTATATCCTCCAGATACATCCATTTCCCCAAGAATTTCATAAATTCATTTTTTAAAGATTTATTTTATTTATTATATGTAAGTACACTGTAGCTGTCTTCACACATTCCAGAAGAGGGCGCCAGATCTCATTACGGGTGGTTGTGAGCCACCATGTGGTTGCTGGGATTTGAACTTATCACCTTCGGAAGAGCAGTCCAGTGCATTGTGTAAATGAACCACATTTTATGTATCCATTACTCTATTGAGGGACATCTGTGTTCTTTCCAGCTTCTGGCTATTATAAATAAGGCTGCTATGAACATAGTGGAACATGTGTCCTTTTTAACCAGTTGGAACATCGTCTGGGTATATGCCCAGGAGAGGAATTGCAGGATCTTTCGGAAGTGCTATGTCCAATTTTCTGAGAAAACTCCAGACTGACTTCCAGAGTGGTTGTACAAGCTTGCAATCCCACCAGCAATGGAGGAGTGTTCCTCTTTCTCCACATAGTCGACAGCATCTGCTGTCATCTGAATTTTTGATCTTAGCCATTCTGACTGGTGTGAGGTGGAATCTCAGTGTTGTTTTGATTTGCATTTCCCTGATGATTCAGGATGTTGAACATTTTTTCAGATGTTTCTCAGTTATTCGGAATTCCTCAGTTGAGAATTCTTTGTTTAGCTCTGTACCCCATTTTTTAATGGGGTTATTCATTTTTCTGGAGTCTAGCTTCTCTAGCTCTTTGTAGATGTTGGATATTAGTCCCCTATCAGATTTAGAATTGGTAAAATTCCTTTCGCAATCTGTTGGTGGCCTTTTTGTCTTGCTGACTGTGTCTTTTGTCTTACAGAAGCTTTGCAACTTTATAAGGTCCCATTTGTCAATTCTTGATCTTACCACACAGGCCATTGCTGTTCTGTTTAGGAATCTTTCCCCTGTGCCCATATCTTCGAGGGTTTTTCCCACTTTCTCCTCTATAAATTTCAGTGTCTCTGGTTTTATGTGGAGGTCTTTGATACACTTACACTTAAGCTTTGTACAAAGAGATAAGAATGGATCAATTCGCATTCTTTTACATGCTAATAGCCAGTTGTGCCAGCACCATTTGTTGAAAATGCTGTCCTTTTTCCACTGGATGGTTTTAGCTCCCTTGTCAAAGATCAAGTGACCATAGGTGTGTGGATTCATTTCTGGGTCTTCAATTCTATTCCATTGATCTATCTGTCTGTTATTGTACCAGTACCATGTAGTTCCTATCACAATTGCTCTGTAGAACAGCTTAATGTCAGGCATGGTGATCCCTCCCCTCCCCCCCAGGTTCTTTTATTGTCGAGAAGAGTTTTTGCTGTCCTAGGCTTTTTATTATTCCAGATGAATTTGTAAATTGCCCTTTCTATCTCAGTGAAGAATTGAGTTGGAATTTTGATGGGGATTGCGTTGAACCTGTAGATTGCTTTTGGCAGGATAGCCATTTTGACTATATTAATCCTGCCAATCCATGAGCATAGGAGATCTTTCCATCTTCTGAGATCTTCTTCAATTTCTTTCTTCAGAGACTTGAAGTTCTTGTCATACAAATCTTTCACTTAGTTAGAGTCAGACCAAAGTATTTTATAGTATTTGTGACTATTGTGAAAGGTGTTGTTTCCTAATTTCTTTCTCAGCCCTTTTATCCTTTGTGTAGAGAAAGGCTATTGATTTGTTTGAGTTAATTTTATATCCAGCTACTGCACTGAAGATGTTTATCAGATTTAGGAGTTCTCTGGTGGAATTTTTGGGGTCCCGAATATATACTATCATATCATCTGAAAACAGTGATATTTTAACTTCTACATTTCCAATTTGTATCTTTTTGATCTGCTTTTGTTGTCAAATTGCTCTGGCTAAGATTTCAAGTACTATATTGAATAGGTAGGGAGAAAGTGGGCAGCCTTGTGGAGTCCCTGATTTTAATGGGATTGCTTCCAGCTTCTCTCCATTCACTTTGATGTTGGCTACTGGTTTGCTGTATATTGCTTTTATTATGTTTAGGTATGGGCCTTGAATTCCTGATCTTTCCAAGACTTTTATCATGAAAGGGTGTTGGATTTTGTCAAATGCTTTCTCAGCATATAATGAGATGATCATGTGGTTTTTGTCTTTGAGTTTGTTTATATAGTGGATTACGTTGATGGATTTCCTTATATTAAACCATCCCTGCATCCCTGGGATGAAGCTTACTTGGTCATGATTGATGATTGTTTTGATGTGTTCTTAGATTCTGTTTCTGAATATATTATTGAGTATTTTTGCATCCATATTCATAAGGGAATTTGGTCTGAATTTCTCTTTCTTTGTTCGATCTTTGTGTGGTTTAGGTATCAGATTAATTGTAACTTCATAGAATGAATTGGGTAGAGGACCCTCTTTTTCTATTTTGTAGAATAGTTTGAGGAGAGTTGGAATTAGGTCTTCTTTGAAGGTCTGATAGAACTCTGCACTAAACCCATCTGGTCCTGGACTTTTCTTGGTTGGGAGACTATTGATGAATGCTTCTATTTCTTTAGGGGAAATGGGACTGTTTAGATCGTTATTCTGATCCTGGCTTAACTTTGGTACCTGGTATCTGTCTAGGAAATTGTCCATTTTAACCAGGTTTTCTAGCTTTGTTGAGTATAGCCTTTTGTAGTAGGAACTGATGATGTTTTGGATTTCCTCCGGTTCCCTTGTTATGTCTCCTTTTTCTTTTCTGATTTTGTTAATTAAGAGACTGCCCCTGTGCCCTCTAGTTAGTCTGGCTAAGGGTTTATCTTTGATTTTCTCAAAGAACCAGCTCCTGGTTTGGTTGATTCTTTGAATAGTTCTTTTTGTTTCTACTTGGTTGATTTCGGCCCTGAGTTTGATTATTTCCTGCCTTCTGTTCCTCTTGGGTGAATTTGCTTCCTTTAGTTCTAGAGCTTCAAAATGTGCTGTCAGGTTACTAGTGTATGCTCTCTCTAGTTTCTTTTTGGAGGCACTCAGGGCAATGAGTTTTCCTCTTAGGACTGCCTTCATTGTGTCCCATAAGTTTGGGTATGTTGTGGCTTCATTTTCATTAAACTCTAGAAAGTCTTTCATTTCTTTATTTCATCCTTAACTAAGGAATCATTGAATAGAGTGTTGTTCAGTTTCCATGAGAATGTTCGCTTTCTATTATTTATGTTATTATTGAAGATCAACCTTAGTCCAAGGTGGTCAGATAGGATGCATGGGATAATTTCAATATTTTTGTATCTGTGGAGGCCTGTTTTGTGACCAATTATATGGTCAATTTTGGAAGAGGTACCATGTGACACTGAGAAGAAGGTATATCCTTTTGTTTTAGGATAAAATGTTCTGTAGATATCTGTTAAATCCATTTGTTTCATGACTTCTGTTAGTGTCCATGTGTCTCTGTTTAGTTTCTGTTTCCAGGATCTGTCCATTGATGAGAGTGGGGAGTTGAAGTCTCCCACTATTATTGTGTGAGGTGCAATGTGTGCTTTGAGCTTTACTTTGGCTGCCCTTGCATTTGGAGCATAGTTATTCAGAATTGAAAGTTCATCTTGGTTGATTTTACCTTTGATGAGTATGAAGTGCCCCTCCTTGTCTTTCTTTATAACTTTGGGTTGAAAGTCAATTTTATCCAATATTTGAATGGCTACTCCAGCTTTTTTCTTCTGACCATTTGCTTGGGAAACTGTTTTCCAGCCCTTCACCCTAAGGTAGTGTCTGTCTTTTTCCCTAAGGTGCGTTTCCTGTAATCAGCAAAATGTGGAGTCCTGTTTTTGTAGCTAGTCTATTAGTCTATGTCTTTTTATTGGGGAATTGAATCCATTGGTGTTAAGAGAAATTAAAGAAAACTAGTTGTTGCTTCCTGTTATTTTTGTTGTTAAGGTTGGGATTCTGTTCTTGTGGCTATCTTCTTTTATGTTTGTTGAAGGATTACATTGTTGCTTTTTCTAGGGTGTAGTTTCTGTCCTTGTTTTGGTGGTTTCCCTTTATTATCCTTTGAAGGGCTGGATTCGTGGAAAGATATTGTGTGAATTTAGTTTTATCATGGAATACTTTGATTTCTCCATCTATGTTAATTGAGAGTTTTGCTGGATATAGTAACCTGGGTTGGCATTTGTGTTCTTTTAGGGTCTGAATAACTTCTGTCCAGGATCTTCTGGCTTTCATAGTCTCAAGTGAGAAGTCTGGTGTAATTCTGATAGGCCTGCCTTTATATGTTACTTGACCTTTTTCCCTTACTGCTTTTAATATTCTATCTTTATTTAGTGCATTTGTTGTTTTGATAATTATGTGTCAGGAGGAATTTGTTTTCTTGTCCAGTGTAATTGGAGTTCTGTAGGCTTCTTGTATGTTCATGGGCATCTCTTTCTTTAGGTTTGGGAAGTTTTCTTCTATTATTTTGTTAAAGATATTTGCAGGCTCTTTAAGTTGAAAATCTTCTTCATCTACGCCTATTATCTGTAGGTTTGGTCTTCTCATTGTGTCCTGGATTTCCTGGATGTTTTGAGTTAGGATCTTTTTGCATTTTGCATTTTCTTTGATTGTTGTGCCCATGTTCTCTATGGAATCTTCTGCACCTGAGATTCTCTATTCCATCTACTGTATTCTGTTGCCGTGCTACAGACCCTCTCAAGTCCCTTGTCTGTGTGTGTTGAGTTCTCGAGTCAAGTGGGCAAGGAGCTAGGTGAATGTGAAAAGCAGACTCACACAAGGGAGTGTGGATCTGAGTGTAATTGTGAGATTGAGAACCAAACTTTTATACAGCAGGGAAGAAACCAGGAGAGGTACACCCATCAAGTTGCAATGACACAATACAATAGGAATGAATATATATATCAAAAGGACTTACAGGAACCAGGTATGTTTACAGTAAAGATAAAACAGCTCTGCCTAGGGGCAGCTAAGGATTTCACACCCTAGTCCCAATTTGTGCCTTTCCTTTGAGCCTTGTGAAAACTAGCATCAGGGGGGGTTCGCACTAGTGGGCTTCTTATCTCCTAGGCTCAGGTACATTTTAAAAGAAGAGGAGTTTACCAACTTGCTTTTAATCTGCAAAGTAGTCTGTTTCTACCTGGCTGTAATTAAGATACCTTTCTCATCAGGAAATCTTTCTATTCCCTGAAGAGATTGCCCTTAGCAAACATTCTGCAGATCAAAGCTATTGTCCTTAGCAAACATTCTGTAGGCCAGCTCTGAGCTGCTTTGACTTCTTCCTATGCTAAATAGTTTCCCTGTCTCTAGATAGTTATCTGAATTCCCACTGAAAATCAAGAATCCTCTAGGAGCATTGGAACGCTGAAAGTCTTAGCTTATGTCAGGATTCATTCTATGCTTAATATAAAAATTCCCACTGAATAAGTGCATGGATCCTATACTCCAGACTAAATATAGGGATAAAGCAGGAGCTTTTCTGGCTATTGGAATGCCAAGGTTCCAGGAGGATGGGTTTCCTTTGAAACTCTTTGCCTCAGGACTGCTTCCAGTTTTCAGGCCTGCCAAGCAAGTCACTACTGGAGTGGATGTGGCATGGCTGATGCTCACATCTATGGTTCCTGATTTCTTTCCTAGTGTTTCTATCTCCAAAGTTGTCTCATTTTGGGTTTTCTTTATTATTTCTATTTCCCTTTTTAGGTCCTGGATGGTTTTGTTCAATTCCATTAACTGTTTGGTTGTGTTTTCCTGTAGTTCTTTAAAGAATTTTTGTGTTTCCTCTTTAAGGACATTTACCTCTTTAGCACTGTTCTCCTGCATTTCTTTGAGTTATTCATGTCCTTCTTAATGTCCTTCTTCATGTCCTCTACCAGCACCATGAGATATGATTTTAAATCCTAGTCTTGCTTTTCAGGTGTGTTGGGGTATCCAGGACTGGCTGAAGTGGGAGTGCTGGGTTCTGAAGAAGGTGAGTGGTCTTGGTTTCTGTTATTAAGATTCTTATGTTTTCCTATTGCCATCTGGTAATCTCTGGAGTTTGTTGTTATAGTTGTCTCTGGTTGGAGCTTGTTCCTCCTGTGATTCTGTTGGCCTCTGTCAGCAGACCTGGGAGCTCAGCTATCTCCTGAATCTCAGTGGTCAGAGTAGTCTCAGCAGGTGAGCTGTCCTCTTGCAGGGAAGGTGCAAGGAGTTTTGGTGTTCAGATCTGCCTCTTAGGTAAAGTTGAAGACCTTATACAGGGCCTGTCCTAGAAGATGTGTTGCCTCTGTGGTCTGCACACTCACCTGCACAGACTAGTCTCTGTGGGACCCTTTGTAGTCCCTGAGCTGACCTGCGCAGAGTGGCTCTGAGCGACCTGGGACCCAATATGGCTCTCTCACAAGTTCTGGCAGGGAAAGCCCTAGAGAGAGATTTTTCAAACAGGGGGATGCATAATCATTTGAAGAACTACCATTTTGCTGACATTCCATTATCTTACCCAAATGTTTCATTATTTTCATAAATACTGAATATTCTAAGAAATATTTCATTAAATCCCCAAAGTGATTGCTGGAGATAATCTTTAAGCAAACACCAGTAATCTCTTTTGCTTTGTTTCTTGTGAAAGGAGGGGAAAAAGAATGGACTACATCATAGTGAACACATTTAGTTTTTAACAACAAAAATATTTTAAAGTCTCTCTGCTTATTAAATATTACCAGTTGACATTCAACAGAACCCAAATGTAACATTAATTTCTTCCAAGATAAAATGGTAATCCAATTTATTGGGTAGAATTTAATAGTAGTGTAAGTGAGGTGAGTGGGGCTTACTAATTACGTCAGATTCCTGACCATCATTCCACGTGTGCTCCTCCTACTAAAATCAACATGAATCTCTTAAAACCGCTATCATCAGATATGGTTTTCAGGTTTTAAACCTGTTGAAGGCCTTAATTAGCATGCAAAGTCTGGATATTAATAGAAAGTGAGATAATTTGTACACTCTAAAATAATATATGTGCTTTTACATGAAGAACCATGCCATGTATTTTTTAAAATATAATATTTAATTTAATCTTGCAAACAAGAACAAGAGACATTATTCTCATCTTTTTTTGGGAGGAAGGGGTATTAGGAACAGATCACTTAGAGTAAAACCAAGTAGAGGACTGAAAATTTTGTGTTCATACTTTCAAGCTGGAAGCAAACTTAAAAAGGTTGTTACTTATTTAAGTAAGTATCCAGTCATTTAGCACAAAACTAATACTTTTAATGTTAATAACTTTGCTATCCTGGTGACTGGAAGAACATATCAAAACTGAGCCAAAAAATAAAATGAAATCTGAACATGCTTTGGTTGGTATTCATGCTGTTGCATGCCAGATTTTTTTTTTCAAGGCGCAGTTACAGTTTACTAAAAGAACACAGTTTTATCATAAAGTGCATGTGATTTTTCTTATTGATGCTGTGGTGGTTTGACTGAGATGGTTTCCATAGCCTCATATACTTGAGTGTTTGGTCTGGAGTTGGTGGATTTCTTTAGGACCTATTGGGATGTGTAACCTTGTTTAAGGAGGTGTGTCACTGGGGATGGGCTTTGAGGTTTCAAAAGCCCAAGTTATTACCAACAAATGTTCTCTGCCTTTTTCTTGTAGAACAAGAGGTAAGCTCTCAGCTATTCACAGAGCATCATGACTGCTTGACTACTGTTCTGCTCCCTACCATGATGGTCACTCATTCTAAGCCTCTGTATGTAAGTCCTACTTATAAGTTGTTTTGGTCATGGGTATCTTATCACAGCAATAGAAAATTAACTAGGATGGGTGAATATTTTAAAGTTGTAGATTATGGGGCCAGAGTGATGGCTCTACAGTTAACCCAGTTTCTATTTCTACCACTCATATCTGATGATTTAAAACCACCTTTAACTCCAGTTATTGAGATGTGATGCACCTCTCTGGCTATAAAACATGTCTGCTATATTTCTACATAGTTGACTGGAAGTAAATTAATTTTCTGCTCCTAATAAAATTTCATTGAATATTCAAATCTTTTTTATTGAGTTACAAAAACATTTCTTTCTCAAGATAGAATTATAGTATAGCATTTATTTATTATCTTCTGCCCTCCAAATGATACATTAATTTCCTAGGGATGCCATAATAAAGTATCCCAAACTGCCTTCAATTAATAGAAACTTCTGAGCATTAAATTTAAAAAAAAATCAAGATGTCAACAATTGTGGGCTTTTATTGTTTGTTTGTTTGTCCCTTTGTTGGTTTGTTTCCAGATAACTGTTAAGATGAACATGTTTCATGCAGCTCCCCTATTTTCATTTTTATATAACATCTTCCCTTTGTCTCTATTTCATTACAGCTTCATACCTCTGAGCATGACAGCATTTGAACCTCAAATTTCTCTTCCTTATAATGTTAACCACATTGCATTAGTGCCATGGCAAAGAATCTATCTTAACTTGATCATCTGTAAGGACTTAACTTTAAGTGAGGCCACATTCATTAAAATGGAGGATATTGAATTTAGTATCTTATGGAATAGTCATAATTCATAAAATACACAGAGCTAAAATCTGAAACTAACAGGATAAGTAAAACTCAAAAGGAAGGGCAGACATAGTGTTGAGCTGTTTATGTTAGTGTACCAGAGATAGCCAGGATTTTCCAGGTAGGATCGTTAAGCCTGAGAATAGTGAGGGAAAAACAAACAAACAAACAAACAAAAAAAACAACTAAATCCATTGTCCAATATAAGCAAGCTATATTTTGGGATACACTCAGTACTGGCTTTCCATTTGTCATCTTACAATGACAGGGAAAGAAGGGTAAAGATATACATCATGTAAATGGGGTTACAAGTTTGTGTGTGTTAAAAAAATTTGTAGTTTATATCAAATCTAAGAAACAGGAACTTACAACTAGAAACCTTAATTTCTAAACACTTAACACAAAAGAAACAAGAAATTATTTTTAAAATATAAACAGAAACTCTTACAGAGGATCTAGTTTCAATTTCCACCACCTACATGGAAGGTTACGATCTGCTTCCAGGGCATATAACTTATGACTCCCTCTACTGACATTAGGGAAAAAATGGTATATATATATATATATATATATATATATATATATATATATATGAAGAAAAAATAACTGTACACATAAAATGACATTTATATTTAAATTATAAAGAAATTTAAGGCCTGGAGAGATGGCTCAGGGGTTAAGGGCACTGACTGCTCTTCAGGAGGTCCTTAATTCAATTCCCAGCAACCACATGGTGGCTTACAACAATCTGTAATGAGATCCAATGCCTTCTTCTGGTGTGTCTGAAGACATCTACAGTGTACTCACATACAATAAATAAATGATAATAACTTTTTAAAAAAGAAATTTAAATTATAAAGAAAATCAAAGTATAAATAAAATCTTTATAGAAACTTAAGTATCTGTTAATTTTCTTTTTTTCAAAAGAGCAAGCTTCAACTGAGGCCTATATCCCTACTTGGTTAGGAATTTTTCTTAAATTCTTGGGAGAGAAAAAGCAATTGGAAGAAAAATTCCCAAAGGAACTGAAAACATAATGTAAACTCATCAAGTGACAGCAATATAATTCTATACATAAAAATTGAATGCATTTTTCATAAGCTTAGCTAACATAAATATAGTCATGTCACATACTTCATGGAAATATATTGGTGGCCTTTGAGGGCATTAATAAGTATTTGCAATTGGTTGTGAATCTCTATATAGACCACGCTAGATATTTTTCAACTATGTGTAATCAGCAGGAGATTTTGCAACATTAATAATTAGTTCAAGTTCAAAGCAGTATTCCTCCAATTCAACCTATCTTGAACTCCTTATGGAGTTCCCGTGTGGAACAAGACAGTCTTTGAAGTCACAGAAGCTTAGAAGAAATGATTGAAATTTCGTCATTTGTATTTAGTAAAATAGACATTTTCAGTGACACTAGCTTTACAAGCTTCATTTAAATCCTTAAACACATTTCTTACACTAAGCACCTAAATTTATATTGTGCTACAACTTAACAAACCCATTGACTAGGCTGCTGTGAAATGTCAAGTAGCTAAAGGACCTTTAGTAAAAAGCAAGTATAGTTCCATTAACTGAGATGGGGTTAAAAGCAATGACTGCTTAGCTGAGAACTCAATACAGTGAATCTTGCAGCAGCTACCCACACAGTGTGACTTTAGGAAGTCTGGCTTCTTTGGCTCTCAGGTACTCATTTGTGAAATGAAAATACTAGAAAAACTAATTATCAAAGTCATTTCGATGTCTAACATTCTTTAACTTTGTGATTCAATGTTTCATTACAGTATGTTACCTTTAAGAAATAATGATAATTGACTCCCACTCAGTTTTTCGCTTTAGGATGATAAAGCACAGACATTAAACAGTAAAACAATAAAATAAATTAAAACAGTAAACAATAGGTGGTCTAATGAATGATAAATAGTAACGGGTGCTTATTATTATCATACTCGTCAAAATGTAAACGTTATTAATGTCTCCTTAAGCTACATCATGTGGCACATTCCACTATCTACCACCTGTCTCCTCTTCTTCCTTCTCCAAGTAACTACTATCTTCATTTCTTAAAATATGTATGCATATTTTTATTTATGTGTACATGCTACTATGTGAAGGTCATATGGAGGTTCGAAGACTGTATCACATTCCCTGCAGATGAAGTTCCAGGTACTTGTTAGCCATTCGTCATGGTGCTAGAAACTGAACTCTGGTTTTCATGGAGAACAGCAAGTTCTCTTCAAACTCTCAGCCATCTCTCCAGCCCCATTTATCTCCTTTTTAAAGTAATCAATCATTTCTTTGTAGTCCTTCAATTCAGTTACTTTTTCTTAACAAATTCACTTAACTTAGGTGTACTTTGTGTGCTAAAATTTTTGTTAGCCTAGGTATTTAGTTATAGAGTTATTTTTTAAAAGAATACACACTCATGGGACTAGCGTGGTTATAGAGATTTGGAACACATTGACTAATTCTCAACAATTCTGTCTGTTGTCAATTGTTTTTCCTAGGCAACCTCTTGTTGGTAGTACCTTCTTGATCACATACTGTATCACAGTCAATTCAGAGAATGAAATATTGAATAAATTCAGGCTTTTCTATGCAGATATGCCTAAGATGATTACCATATCTGTTTTGTTCACTCATGTTTGATCCAGTACCAATAACAGTGTATTGTCATAGTAAACAGTATGAAAATATATGAAATAAAAATTCAAGGAAAATAGGATCAAACACATGGCAAGGATCCACAATACTATAGGAAAGGCAAGCATTTCATTCAACAGAGGCTCAGACATAAAATGCAGGAGTGATTTGAGGCATTTCAGAGGAAAGATATTGACTGTATTAGTTCACATCTATTTTCAAAGTTTGTGTTTAGAGGAAATGAGATGAAAATCCCCCACCCCAATTCCTGTACTATTAAATAACTATCTGGCTGTCATCTGTTCACTTACCCTTTTTTTAACAAAAAGAATAACAACAAGGTTCAAAAAACAATTTTCTGCAGTCAATTCTCACAGAATTGGTGACCAGCCTTGTAGAATGGAAGCTCGATGATTATACAAAATGTGTAAACTGGATTGGTTAGCATTCCTTTTGGTATGTAGATATGGGTTTTGATGAATGGGTTATTTCCCAGTAACTTTTTCAATCTACATTTATAATGTTATCTGTAAGCCAAAAACAGTTATCATGATTTATTATAGAAAATTATAGTTTGGGTTTATGCCATGTAAAGAAAATGAAATACAAATGAAAGTAGAATCTAACTTCTACTTAGTAAACATACTCAGTTTACCAAGACAAATAGATTAAGAGGTGGATGGTCAAATATATGATTTTAAAAGTTGTCCTTTTTGATTATTTCACAAAACTAACAGTAAGATACTTGCATTCTGGAGAAAAAGGGAAAGGAATTCCATGATTCTCTAGTTGATAGAACCCACAGTTGCTATCTATTAAAGGAAAGAAAACCCCACACATCATCTGATCAGCTTAGAATAAAAAAAGATACTCCTTTATGAAGAAAAGTAGGTTGATAGGGGATGTTGAACAGTTCTTAACATCTACAGTCCTAGTCACGAGATAGTCAATGAATGAAACTGAAGAAGGTGTTTGGAGTCTACATGGATCTACTCCCCCTACCTCCAAGAAATAAGTTACATTGTGGTCCAAGTTGTAATGTCATGTGCCAGTTAAAATAGCCACTTTGGAACTGAATACATGAGTATTTCTTCTGCTTTGGAGGCCAGGTAGATATTATGCCTTTTAACCCATGACGACATGGTATCTTTGAATAGCTTCCTGGTAATGTGTTGCATTCATGAGGAGCCTCTGTTTTCTGCTCATCAGAAATATGTTACTATGTAGAAATGTAGAAATGTCCCACTGCTTACCGCCATTGATTGCTATATCTTGCCCCTAAAATCTGAGCTACGATGGTGCACTTGATCCCAGAGATATGGAGCCATTTTCACTTATACTGCTGACTGATCTCATCTAGTTTCTTTGTGTCAAAGAACAGAAAAGAAAAGAAAAGAAAAGAAAAGAAAAGAAAAGAAAAGAAAAGAAAAGAAGTAAGAAACAGAAAAGCAAAGAAAAAGAAAAAGAAACCAAGCATCGTAGCACCAAGGAGCAAAATAAATTTCCAGGAACTGATTACAGCAACAACAACAACAATAACAAAAATAGATAGATAAATAGACAGATAGATAGATAACAGACAGTTATGAATTATCTGGAGAGAAATTAAAAGAAAGGCTTAAATGAAACTCATGGAAAAACAAGAAAACAAAGATGTATGATTCAATAAAATCAGGGAAACAATTTTATGAGCTACATCAGAAAGATAACAAAGAGAAATAATAAAAAAGAACAAAATCTATTATTGCTGAAGAATAAAATGAATGAAATTTGCAAATGCCAGAAAAATTTCAATTTTAGTCTGGATCAAACTAAACAATCTGTGATTATAGACATGGGCCCTTTGAAACTATACACACAGCAGAAAACAGGCGAACAAATGAAAAAAGTAAGAAAAGTCTAAGGGACTTTGAAAAAACAGTGAACAAACTAATACATTTTGGACCTTTCAATGTACCCACTCAAAACAAAAAAGAAAATGTAACCTTGCATGATCACTGACAACTCTCTAAGTGTTGATAAAGGTAGAAAACCATATCCACAAAGCCAAAGATGCTCTTTCAGGTTTAGATCAAAAAGGTCTATTCTAAGGTTTGTTATAAAACAATTGTCAAAGACAGAAACACTTTGAAACTACATACATAGTTTCATACAAGCCAAATAAAGGATTGGAAAAATACACAAACAGACATCATTTTAAAAATGAAGACTATGTAAAAATAAACAAATAGTATATTAAAAGTGCTCTAACTCGCCAGGTGGTGGTGGCACACGCCTTTAATCCCAGCACTTGGGAGGCAGAGGCAGGCGTATTTCTGAGTTCGAGGCCAGCTTGGTCTACAAAGTGAATTCCAGGACAGCCAGGGCTATACAGAGAAACCCTGTCTTGAAAAACAAAACAAAACAAAACAAAACAAAAAAAAAAAGTGCTCTAACTCATTAGTCATTAGGGAAATATAGATCAAACTCACAAAAGATGTCACATAAACCTTGTTATGATGTCCATTGTCTAAAAGACCTGGGCTAGCATGTAAATTCAAAGGAATCAATCAAAAAAAAGCTATGATACATATTAATAACATTTGCAAAATGGTGCAATTACTGTGGCAAACAGTATAGAAATTATTAAAGATATAAATAGTACCCCAGCAATCTTTTTTAATCTGTGCTCAACAGAAAGTAAATTCATATCTAACAAAAATTTCTGTACTCCCATATTTTATTTTATGATTATTCACAATAAAAAAGATATCAAAGTAAATAAAACATTCATTGGTAGAGGAAAGGATAAACTGAGGCACACACACACACACACACACACACACACACACACACTAAAATGTTATTAGAGTTTTTACATGAAGAAGATCCTGAAATTTGCCATAACATGTGTGAATCTGGGGAACACTATACTAAGTAAAAGTAAGACATATTTAGAAATGAAAGTGTTTTATGGTTCACTAATCGGTAGAAAATAAATATATAATTAAAACATAATGACAGAATTAGTCAGTATACAAAACGGTTGAGGAAATGGTAAAATGTGGTTGTAAATATGCCAAGTAATAGGTATGATACATGAACAAATCTAGAGATCTAACATATCATATGTGTAATTAATTTTGTATTATTCTCTGGACCTTTACAGAAAGAATAGATTATGTATGTGTCATGCCACAGAAAGGATAATTATATAAATGATAGATATATCTATTTGCTTCATTGTAGTAACCACTACATTTTCTATGTTTATGCTAAAATATTATATCTATACATATGTAAATTTAAATTAAAAATAGAATGCAGACCTTGATGCTTTATAAATCACTATACAACCAATTGTGAGGAATATTTAGCAAATATATTTGGCATCTCCATTGTAGCTCACAATCTTCTGTAACTCCAGTTAAAGGGATTCAATTCTCTCTTCTTGTCTCTAGGAGCACGAAACATACATGTGATATAGAGACCTACATTCAGGGAAAATACCCACGCAAATTAAATAAAATAAAATTCCTTTTAAACTAAATACCTATGGGGCCTTTAAAGGCAGCCTGTTTTGGTTAAATGAGGCTTGCTCCTGAGACCCAGTAGAAAACTCTACAAGGGATGGAACAGTGAGCCACATTCCCAGAGAGACACACATGCCTGGCACCACAGAGCCCCCAACTCAATAATTCTGTGACTATCAGTCATGAAGATAAAGCCCCAAGCTCCTGACATTCTGGCTTGACTCCACCCACACAATTACCTGACTATATCCAGGTAAGTTCCTCCCCAGTTACCTGGCATCAAGGTAGCTCAGTCCACTATAAAAGGAACAAAAAAAAAAAAAAAAAAAAAAAAAAAAAAAGGAGCTGCGAGCTGCTTAGCTTTTCCTCCCTATTTTAAGCTCTCACTTCTCTTACTCTCATCTCTAGCCCTCCTCTCTCTCCTTTCCCCCCTCTCTCCATGTTGCCATGGCCAGTCTGCCTCTTTCTACCTTTTCTCTTTCTCCCTGACTTTCTACAATAAAGTTCTAATACCATAGACTATCTCTGCTCATCAAGGCCCACCTTACTTGAATAATGGGATAGGCTTTCCCCTAAAGAGCCTCATCTAACTTCCCGCTGGAAGGCCTTCCTGCGCTCCAGCCATGGACATGGCCTAGGACTGTTGCCCACGTGGGAACCACTGAATGCCCCCTCTCTCCCTGCCTTCACCTCCCTTCAGCCCTAGGGATGACCAAGCTGGCCCTGGGACCCCCATTTTTCTCTCAGGTCTTCTGCATGTTCAGCAGCATCTGAGATGCTCAAAACTGAGAACCTGTTTCTCTGCCCTCAGTGAGGACCAGAGACTGCAGACTGTCCCTTGTCCACCCTCCACGTTCTGGATCTGTAGCTTCCCACAGCTAGACACCCACCAGAGACCAAGTGGAAAGTTTGTGGCAGTCCTCCAGCATCTGCCTGCTCAAAACACCCGAACTCTATAGGGACATGGGTTTCCTCCCACACCCTTTATTCCCCCACACCTGCTGCCCAACAGATACGGTGTGATTTGTTGTCAAATGAAAGTTGTCTAAAGGCTTTAAAAACATGTGACATCTGTCTGAATTTCATACCATATCTAGATGAGTAGGATTCCTTTCATGGTTTTAAATAAGACAGATTTCTTTTATAATAGTAATTTAATGAAAAATAGATGAAATGCATGGGACAGAGCAGAAGAATCTAGAGCAAAATAAGTAATTCTAAATCTAGAGAAGTGACCAATATCTCAGAAGGACACATTCCTAAGCATAGCTACTGAACCAGTGTTTATGTTTACCTTATAGTACCTCAATTTCAAACTAAATGTTACTCTCTAATGTCTACATGCTGGACTTCTCTTATAGCATGACTTTATTATGTCTTTCCTTCCTTTTCTAGGGGATTATGAATACATTTATTTAACTATAAAACTTTACAAAACAAGAAAATCCTTTTTGTTTTCTAAATGTAACTGCAGAGTGTCAGTTGTATACACTGTAGGCTATATATTGAACTTGCATGGTCAATTTAAATCTCCTGTAAATTAATATTAAATGAAACCCAATTTCCAAGGAAGTGAGAAAACTATTGTACTGGCTAGGTTTGTGTCAACTTGACACAGCTGGAATTATCACAGAAAAAGGAGTTTCAGTTGGGGAAATGCCTCCATGAGATCTAGCTGTGAGGCATTTTCTCAATTAGTGATCAAGGGCCCCTTGTGGGTGGGACCATCTCTGGGCTGGCAGTCTTGGGTTCTATAAGAGAGCAGGCTGAGCAAGCTAAGGGAAGCAAGCCAGTAAAGAACATCCCTCCGTGGCTTCTGCATCAGCTCCTGCTTGAGTTCCAGTCCTGACTTCCTTTGGTGATGAACAGCAGTATGGAAGTGTAAGCCAAATAAACCCTTTCCTCCCCAACTTGCTTCTTGGTCATGATGTTTGTGCAGGAATAGAAACCCTGACTAAGACAAATTGGTACCAGCATAGTGGGGTATTCCTGTGACAACCTGACCATGTTTTCGGGAGGACTGTGGAAGGACTTTGGAACTTTGGGTTAGAAGATCTATTCGGTGTTAAGAACTCTGTGAGATGTTGTGTAGGAGCTTGGAAGATAATGTNTCTCAATTAGTGATCAAGAGCCCCTGGTGGGTGGGACCATCTCTGGGCTGGCAGTCTTGGGTTCTATAAGAGAGCAGGCTGAGCAAGCCAGGGGAAGCAAGCCAGTAAAGAACATCCCTCCATGGCTTCTGCATCAGCTCCTGCTTAAGTTCCAGTCCTGACTTCCTTTGGTGATGAACAGCAGTATGGAAGTGTAAGCTGAATAAACCCTTTCCTCCCCAACTTGCTTCTTGGTCATGATGTGTGTGCAGGAATAGAAACCCTGACTAAGACAACTATATATAAAACTATAACTATATATAACTATATAAATAACTATATAAATAAATATATATATATATAGTTATATATATATATATATAAAACTATATATATATATAAACTGCACATGTATGTATATGTGGAATATAATATAATACATATAAATGATATATTTCTATATTATATATTACATATATATGTATTCTATATACATATATAAAAAATCATATCACCTGCAGTGTATCCAAATGCCACAGTTAAAGTTTAGGAAACTAAGATATACTTAAGTGTATTTATAAGTCAGTGAGCTCATTTTTAAATAATTTTATAAAATATCTACCACCAAGAAATGTTTCTTCTTTCCCATTGATGTCAATTGTTAGATTAGTTCTAGATTTTGGACCCAAATTTGTACTGGCTGGGTTTGAAATTTTGTTTAAAGTTGCAAGTCTTTATCTTTCCTTGACCTGTGCTGTCACGGATTTGATGCTTTTGATTTCTCTTGCAGCTTATATAACTGAACCTCCCCCTCCCCCCGGATCCTGGTAATTTTAAGTTTAAGATTAGAATTCTTTGTTTGAGAGTAAAAAAAAAAAAATGACTGACCTCAACCCTTTTCATTTTCAATCTTACTTTTTATCTGAGCCCCATGACAACACCAAGGTCCCAAGTTTTTAAAGATACAAAATTCTGTCTTCCCCTTTTTAGAGAGAAAATAACATCAACTAAAAATGCCTCTGCCTGAAATAATTTTTCTTTGAACTTGAAGACAGCTAAAATGACTGTTGAATTTCTTTATGCACAAGTGTTCTTTCAGTGACTTGATTCAAGTGCCATAGCTTTGCTTAGAACTGGTGCATTGCTGTTAAAATATGATTTATCTTCAGCATTATTTAAATGAAACCAATATACTCGGTGTGTATCAGTCTATAGTGAGAAGTAGGTCCTACTAAACAAATATTCTGTGATGTTTTGATGTTTTTAGAATAGGATAAAAATCACCCTCTAAATTTAAGGTTTCTGTTATTAAAATATGACTATGAACTTAAAAATAGTTGCGCAAATTCAAATCTAGAGTGACTCTATGTACTGAGTGAGCTAGGAGGTTGAAGCAATAATTTTCCTGGAAGGCATCTCATTAGAAAAAGTGAAAATATAAGAAAAATTATAGTATTCTTTGTTAAAGAGAAAAATTCATTTGTTTGAAATGAACTAGCTTTCTGGTTATGTAGAAGTGAAGTAGCATTTATATTTTGTGTGATATGATAGTTCATTTGTATCTAATTTCAGAAACATGTTAGGCATTGGACAACCAATTGGTGTGTTTTTCCATAGGGAAGGCCACAGCTCCTGTTTTCACCCTTCCTCAGCTGCCTGTAGTTCTTTATGTAGGGTTAAGGACCAGTGGGCTTTTCTACATTCAGTTTAACATGTTCACAAGTATCATTCTTGTTCAGGTCATATTTGAGAAGACATGTCAGTTAGATTTTATGTGTTTAACTTCTGATGCGAATAAGAAACACAGTCTCACAACAAACTTCCTGATCCTCTGGCTCTTACAATATCTTTTTGAAAAACAAAAATATCTATATATAGTGAGAGATCACAGTCTTTTGAAAAGAAATATATTTGCATATTTTAAAAATATGCTACATTGGTTAATGGTAAGGGATAAAAACACAGCATGGAATGAGAATTTGAGAAGTTGAGATTTAATATTTTGATGTACTTGCTAAGAACAAACTCATTAACTCAGAGACATGCATGTACATGACAGTGTAGTAAGAATGCAAATTAAGAAAAAAACAGAAAGAAAATTACAATAAAACCAGAAAAATAAAGTAATCTGTAAGGGACATGATCAAGAATTTTAAGAAACAGAGAGAGATGAGTTCTGGCAATCATGCTGATACATCAACTAGGAAAAAGACTCCATTGCACATGAAGTGAATAGCTGTTATGAAAGGATCGATTTATTTGGACAGCTGGGTTTGAAAATTCAATTGAGTTCAAGAGGGAACATGATAAAACAAATCAGAATATAAATAAGTTTTCAGGTTTTTGTTCTGTTGTTTTTCTATTAAGGAAATATGTCAATAAATTGCCACGTATAATGAGAAAAGTGATAGTTTATATAATCAAGGATTTATACTCTAAAGATGGAAATTCTGATGATTAAAAAGGAGAGAATATTAATAATGCTTGTAAATGGTAGATAGGATCATATTTCTGAGGGAGGCATATGATTTGCCCAATAGTATAGCGAGACACTAGTAGAAACAGGAGCAAAGCAAAGCAGACGACTACATATACATGTGGATAGGAGCATGTAGTAATGAGAATATATGATGTTCTGAGAATATCTGGTGTTCTGTTGCAGTGGTAGGGTTGAGACTGCAGGATTGAGTCTAGGAAAGAAGAGAAGTCTGAGGGCAGCCTGCCTGGTTTTCTGTGGTTTCGTGGGGGTGTGTGTGTGTGTCATATTTCTTTTGGTACAGTAATTTGCAACAAGCTGACGAACTTTTCCGTGCATGTCAGCTAGCAGACACTTGTTTGCTTGATTTTGTTTTGTTGTTCAAGTGACTTTAATTGTGACATAATGTAGGAAATGAATATATAGAATATCTTTTTTTTTCCTGAAAACTTCTGCCTACTGTGCAATCACTGTATACACTTTTAGGTGCTCAGAGCCCAGTCCCATCTATTACAAAATTTCTATTCTTCCTGATTTTTCCATATTTAAAGACATTGGCTCCCTATTTACTTACAAGGGTATTGGTCTTTATTGTTGTGGAGATGTATTGATCACTATTTGTATATTTTGTCTTCTTTTAATTTATTCCTCTCCTAGTCTTTAATTGTCATCAGGAAATTGTGAGTAGAAAATGGGATGCAGAGAGCAAAGTATGGGTATTTGTAGTTAATCCTTAGAGACTATGTTTCTTCAGGTATGCTCCTTGAAGAAGAACCTTCCTCCAACAGGTGGTTCTCTTAGTGAAGACTTCTGTAAAAAGCTTATTTAGGTATGTAGTGATTACCTTAAGTGAATTAGTTCCGAGAACTACCAGCCATCATTGCTCAAGCAGGCAGTTCTATCTTTCAAGGGATGTTTGGAAACTCTTTGGAAAGACACAAGTACTGAAACCCATGATGTTTCATATTGTCTTCTAGCTGATTCAGAATGTTTTTCTCAACAGTCCACAGTACAGATGGAGAAGTGTGTGAGAACAACAACAACAACAACAAAAAAAAGATTTTAATATTTTTTTCACTTTACATCCCACTGACTGCCCCCTCCCAGAGACCCCCACGACCTGTCAGGTACCCAGCAGGATACTCTAATGATAGCATGTCAGGTTTTACACAAGAGAAAAGTGCTAGGTTGTTTAAACATAGCCTTTGAGACAAAACAATAGGAACTAGAACTGCATGACTCTACCTGGGCTTCTGAACCTTCTTTTATGCTGGCCTGTTTTTAAGATTTATGTTACAGATAAACAGATTCAGAAGAATGGTATTTTGTGCCGATCTTTTCTTCACCTTTGTGTAATCATCCTAAATGAGGACAATGCTGGTATGATTCCCATTAAAAGTTTGCAGGGGAAAAGTACCTGTTTCTCATGCTAATTCTGTCTGCTTGAATAGAGTCCTAGATTGCAAAGCCACAGCATCTGTTTACTCTGTGAGTCTCCTCAGCTCAGTTCACAGAGCCCTGCAGATGATAATCAATAGAAATACCAGTTTGTGTCTTTAGCATTCATTCTCCCCCTATAAGAGCTTTTTCAAGCAAGTGAACTCCTGAAACTTCAAGCCAAGTTCTACCTCACTGATTCATTGGCAACTCTGTTTCAACTGTTTATGTGCTGAAGTTGGCAGCTTCAACATATCAAATCATTTGGTTTTTCCCTGACCTCCTTCTTTGTTTGTTTGTTTGTTTGTTTGTTTGTTTTTCCAGACAGGGTTTCTCTGTGTAGCCATGGCTGTCCTGGAACTCAATTTGTAGACCAGGCTGGCCTCGAACTCAGAAATCCGCCTGCCTCTGCCTCCCCAGTGCTGGGATTAAAGGCGTGAGCCACCATGCCCTGCTCCCCTGACCTCCTTTTGGTTGATAAGACTTACCAAATGGCTGAGAAACACCTAAAAAAAATGTTCAACATTCTTAGTCATCAGGGAAATGCAAACTAAAACAACCCTGAGATTCTACTTCACACCAGTCAGAAGGGCTAAGATCAAAATCGCAGGTGACAGCAGATGCTTGCAAGGATGTGGAGAGAGAGAACACTCCTGCTGTTGGGATTACACGTACAACCACTCTGGAAATCAGTTTGGCAGTTCCTTAGAAAATTGGACATAGTACTACAAGAAGACCCAGCAATACCACTCCTGGGCATATACCCAGAAGATACTCCAACATGTAATGAGGACACATGCTCCCCTACATTCATAGCAGCCTTATTTATAATAACCAGAACCTGGAAAGACCCCAGATGACCCTCAACAGAGGAATGGATATAGAAAATGTGGTACATTTACACAATGGAGTACTACTCAGCTATTAAAAAACAATGAATTTATGAAATTCGTAAGCAATTGGATGGATCTGGAATATATCATCCTGAGTGAGGTAAACCAATCACAAAAGAACACATATGATATGCACTCACTGATATGTGGATATTAGGCCAGAAGCTCAGAATACTCAAAATACAATTCACAAACCACATGAAACTCAAGAAGAAGGAAGACCATAGTGTGGATATTTCTAACCATCTTAGAAAGGGGGTACAAAACACATATGAAAGGAGTTACAGAGACAAAGTGTGGAATAGAGACTGAAGAAATGACTATCTAGAGTCTGACTCATCTGGGGATCCATTCCATTTACGATAACCAGACCTAGACACTGTTGTAGATGCCAACAAGTGCTTGCTGAGAGGATTCTGATATAGCTCTCTCCTGAGAGGTTCTGTCAGTGCCTCGCAAATACAGAGGTGGATTTTCATAGCCATCAGTTGTACTGAGCATAGGATCCCCTTGAAGGATCTAGAGAAAGGGCCCAAGGAGCTGAAGGGGTTTACAGCCCCATAGGAGGAGCAACAATATGAACTAACCAATACTCCCAGAGCTCCCTGGGACTAAATCACCAACCAAAGAACACACATGGTGGAACTCAAGGTTCATTCTACATATGCAGGTAGGATGGTCTCATCAGACATCAGTGGGAGGAGAGGCTCTTTGTCCTATGAAGGCTGTATGCTTTAGTGTGGGGGAATGCCAGGGCCAGAAAACAGGAGTATGTAGATTGGTGAGCAGAGGGAGTGGGGAGAAGATGGGGGAGGGGTCGTAGGGAGAAGAGAAGGAAGGTGTCCTTGGCAGAGGGGACCAGGAAAGGGGATAACATTTGAAATGTAAATAAAGAAAATATCCAATTAAAAAAATAAAAGACTTCTAGACCTCTGAGATGTTTTCTTGATTTCATGTACTTTCACTTTGAGAATTGGTGAGATCTGAGTCTTTAGTCTAATTTCCAATGTCTACAAATTTAACAAAGGAATTGCCAAAATATATGTATATGAGCTAGACTTGTCCACAAATAGCTGCCAGGGATAAAATAAAATACTAGTGCTAAGATTCTGTTCTGAAAACCTATGTATTTGACATTCAAGACATCAGTCCAGGACCTTTTGGAAAATTCCACCAGACCTCTCCCCTCTAGAAATGGAAGGCTAATTAACATTCCACATCCACAGGGCAGAAAGACCATCTGCCACCTGCTGGAGTGCGTGTGTGTGTGTGTGTGTGTGTGTGTGTGTGTGTTTGTGTGTGTGTATATGTGTGTGTGTGTGTGTGTGTGTGTGTGTGTGAAGGCCTAGAGTGTGTAAACACTCCCTAAAGACCAGTTTAAAAGTCCCTAAAAACCAGAAACATTCCCTGAAGACCAATCAGTTTAAAAGTCACACTATTCTGTCAATCACATTGTGCCTAATGGCTGCTGCTCTGAACTTTATGAAAACTGACCAAAAGGGCTGGGGCAGGAGTGGGGGTGGGGGTCAGGGATCCCCATCTCTCCTTTGGGTGTAGGATGACCCCACTGCATTGGAACAATAAATCCCTCTTGCTTTTTGCATTGATTCCTGACTCCTCACATTATTCACACAGGGGGTCCCCTGGCCAGCGTCTTGCAACATAAATTTGTTCACTTTAGATTTTTATTTTTTATTTTTAGTGCTTTGAGACAAGCTTTCTTTAAAAAATTTTATTTATTTTATTTATATGAGTACACTGTAGCTGTACAGATGGTTGTGAGACTTCAAGTGTTTTTTGGGAATTGAATTTATGACCTCTGCTCACTCAGGTGGGCCCTGCTTGCTCTGGTGAACCCTGCTCACTCAGGCCCAAATATTTATTTATTATTATATATAAGTACACTGTAGCTGTCTTCAGACACACCAGAAGAGAGTGTCAGATCTCATTATAGGTGATTGTGAGCCACCATGTAGTCGTAGAGATTTGAACTCAGGACCTTCAGAAGAGCAGTCAGCGCTGTAAAGCACTGAACCATCTCACCCACCCCAAGAAAAGCTTTCTATGTACCCCAGGCTCCCCTCAAACTCATGGTCCTACTTCCTCAATTTCCCAAGTGCATAAATTACAGTAAAGTGCTACTGGGCCTTCCTAGACTTTTCATTCCTTAAAATTCTTTTAATGTTGGTGGCACACGCCTTTAATTCCAGCACTTGGGAGGCAGAGGCAGGCGGATTTCTGAGTTTGAGGCCAGCCTGGTTTACAAAGTGAGTTTCAGGACAGCCAGGGCTATACAGAGAAACCCTGTCTCAAAAAACAAAAAAAAAAAAAAAAAAAAAAAAAAAAATTTCTTTAATGTAACCACTTAACCAGATAAGATACTCAGTGGCTGCTATAACCTTCTGTGATGTGAAATGAGTAATTTCTAAATAATCAAGTTTTGAGAATAAAGAAACTATTCCTTTCTATAGAAACTCTACTGACTAACTAGTATTGCAAAAAATAACTCTATTTATAGTATCATTACTTATAAACACAAGCATAGAAATACTGAATATCTGAACACATGAACCTGATTTTGGCTCTGTAGTTAATATTTTGATTATTTAGTTATATTTGCAGTGCAAAGCAGTTAGTGATCATAGTCTTCTTATATGTTGTCATACTACTATATCTGCTCCATGATAGCTACTCATATTTTTATTTTACAGAAGAAACTTGGTCTCAGAGAAACTAAATATTTTCTTTAGAATCACAGAGCAAAGAAAAAAACTCAGAAAATAGTATCAACATGCATTTAATTTAATTTGTTGCTTCTTCCATTATGTACTCCTTTTAGCATCCCCTGTAATTAGAGGCTAGCACATTTCTAGTACAAAGTATGATCTTATTAAAATTCCAACTATGGCTTCCAGGGAAGTCTATGTTTCTGGTGATTTCAATCTAAGATACAGAAGATAAACCTACCACCACAGATAGTCTATGTGAAGTGATGGTGACTGACTAAATAAGGCTGCCAAATTAAGTAGAAATAAGCAGCCTAATTTGAATTTCACATGAAATGAGTAATTTGTAAATACTAGTATGGCATATTTGGTATTTAGTGCATACATGTAAGAAACTGTTCTCTCTCTGAGAAACTAACTTTAACTGGACATTCTATATATTTGTTTGCTAAATCAAGCAAGCCTTTGAATAACAGTTATAGTAAGAAATTTGTTATGTTGGAGATAGAACTTAGGCTTCCACACATTACCAGCAAGTGCACTACCCTTGAGCTACATCCACAAGAATAGTTAGCATTTTTAATTTTAGAGTACTATTTAGTTGTGTTTCCCTTGAACTACTTATAAAAGCAGCCAAGAACACTTGGAGAGATTGCTCAGTGTTTTATATGACAGGTTTCCCTTCCAGAGGTCCTGAGTCCCAGGACCCATATCATGAGGCTCATAACTGACCAGAACTCTATCTGGGGAGATTTAGAATCTGAATCTTTCTTCTGATCTCTATCATCATTCCCCTACTGCTGCCTTCCACCCACATGCATGCCATATGCTCAAAAGACATTCACATATATGTATAAGTGATAAAATAAAAGTAAATATGAAACAAAAACAAAACTAACTTAGATATAATACATGGTAACTTCATAACAGCATCTATGTTGTACCTTAAAATAGGAGAATGGTTTGGCTTGGGGGAGATGACATCACCTTTGACAACATTTTTAATTGTTCTGACATATAAAATGATTGAAAATGAGCTAAAGTTTTTGAACTTGATTTCTTGTGCTTTAAAGCACAAAGATGTTTAAAGTTCTCTGATAGAACTGAACTATGAGACAGAGGTGTTTTTACTTGGGATTACATGTTGTGTTAAAAAGCTTTGACCTCAAATTAGAAAATCTGAGCACTCCTGTCATATCTGTCACTTTAGACAAAGGACCCAGGAAAAATTACCTATCATCTTTAAACATATTCTTTTTGTCTGATATAGAGGTAGTAATCAAAGTATAGTTTATTTTTTATAATTTTTGGCAATCCAAATGATAGAATAGATAACATAGCATTATTCAACATGTCAGTAATGATCTTTGTCTTCTCATTATAAGATTATTAAATGGCAGCTAATTATTACAAAAAATTCTAATATTATTAAATTATTTTTCTTATAGACAAATGTGGTTTTGTGATTTTTTTGGCAGCTTGGAAATATATTTTTATATATGGCTTAGTATTGTGCTATTTTGTTCTTATAAAGCCAGGAGAAATTGGCTGATTCAACTCTATGTAAAAACTAATAAACAGTATGATTCAAGATCTTATGTGAGATTATGAAAATGTGGATAATATATGACCTCACATGACATACATGAAATTATTAAAGTGTAATAAGTACAGTTATGTGGCATTATCAGATAGTATATGCCTTGAAAATAATGTTCAAATGATTCTTTTTCCCTGACTAGATTGTTTCATTTAAAAGCTCTCCAGCAGATGTTTAGCAGAAAAGGAATTCTTAGGTATTTCCATGCTTAGGAAAGTTGATCCCATTATGCCTCCACACTTTCACAGTAAATATGAAAGAATCATAATAATCCTAATAGTTTTAGTTCTCAAGGTTAACTATAGCTCCCCCAGTGATTACATACAATATTTACAGTGCCAAGAAAATCATCTTGGCCATTGTATCTATCTCTATCATTGAAGATTGCCTTCTCAAATGTTGCCTTAAATATCTACTAGTATAATAAAGAAAACAAAGCTACTAAAGTTAGTGGAGATGGTTCATAATGTTGCCTATTACAGGCAACTTAGTTGTTTTTCTCTCAGTAATAGTCAATTCTAATTCTTAAGATTATAAAATATTAGCACAATGAATTAATGTCTTGCTTATATTTACTTAAATTAAAGTTTTAAATTAGATTGTAATCTTCATATACATAAGATTATGTTTTGTGTTTTTTTTTTCTCAATAATTCTGGTAACTTCCTTCATTTCCCTTTCTCTCAACTCTCTGTATAGTTGTCTCCCTTTCTTCTTCCAGTTACTATCCATTACTCTAGTTTGGACTCATGATTAACTTTCCAATTTTATGATCTGAACATACATACACAGACACACATGCACACACTTATTTTTATTTGGGTCATCTTAATTGTTTTAGATTTTTTTTTTTTTTTTTTTTTTTTTTGGTTTTTCGAGACAGGGTTTCTCTGTATAGCCTTGGCTGTCCTGGAACTCACTTGGTAGACCAGGCTGGCCTCGAACTCAGAAATCCGCCTGCCTCTGCCTCCCGAGTGCTGGGATTAAAGGCCTGCGCCACCACGCCCGGCTAGATTATTTTATATCATGTGTATAAATATTTATCTGGCATATATGTATATGTACCACGTGTGTGCTTGATGCTCTCAGTGATTTTAAGAGACCATCAGACCCCTTGGAATTAGAGTTACAGATGATTGTGAGTCACTCTGTCTGTGTGTATGTGTGAACAGACTCTGTCCTCTGAAAGAACAATTGCCCTTAGCTGCTGAGCCATCTCTCTAGCCTGAATTTAAACCTTTTAAATAAAATCATTCCCAGTTGTTCTAAATTTTCCCTTTCTTTCCCTCTCTTTTCTTCTCTTCCCCAATTATTTTCTTTTTCTCTATCTTCCAATTTAAGATGCTGAGAGTTATTTGTTTGTTTGTTTGTTTATTAGAATAGATTTGTTGCACATTAAAAAATTATCCAAAACTGGACGTGGTGGTGCACGCCTTTAATCCCAGCACTCAGGAGGCAGAGGCAGGTAGATTTCTGAGTTCGAGGATAGCCTGGTCTACAAAGTGAGTTCCAGGACAGCCAGGGCTACACAGAGAAACCCTGTCTTGCAAAACCAAAATAAATAAATAAATAAATAAATAAATAAATAAAATCCAAGAATATTAATCTTTTTTGTTTGTTTTTGTTTGTTTGTTTGTTTTTACAATGAATGCTGCCTTGCTCACAGTAGATCCTAGCATTGTTATTTTTCTGAACTGTCAGAATTTCTAGTCAGTCTTCATGACTAGGTATAGGAGGGAGAAAGAGAAACCTTGATATCTTAACTAAAAGTTTAAAGTTAAGAGAATGTTTTAGTTGGTATTAATGTAATTTTCTCACTTTTTTTTCTCACATCCTTACATTGCTAATGGAATGGGTCTGTTCAATAGAATTCTAGGGGAACCAAACCCCCCATAAAAACATACAAGCAGGCAAAACGCTTGAAATACATGAAATTAAAAATCAATTATATTATTATTTTTATTATTATTATTTTTTTTTTTTTTTTGGTTTTTCGAGACACGGTTTCTCTGTATAGCCCTGGCTGTCCTGGAACTCACTCTGTAGACCAGGCTTGCCTCGAACTCAGAAATCTGCCTGCCTCTGCCTCCCAAGTGCTGGGATTAAAAGCATGTGCCACCACGCCCGGCCCAATTATTTTTTTTTAAAAAAAGAAGTCAGGACAGAATCTAGGCAAAGATGTAGCTTCAACTGAAGTCTAACCATAGTTTTTCTGCAGGGAATGGGCTTGAGTAAGCACCATAATTTGCTATCCATTCCAAGAATCATGGTTAGTGACTCAGTTATTTGTTCTCTTACAGTAGATCCATTCAAGTATGCTGTTTCCCTTGCTAAGCTTCCACATAGTACTGTACAAGCAATGTATTTCAACCAGTAGACAGAACCATTTATAGAGAAGAAAAGTCAAAACATTAACAAAATCTCCTTTAGTTACCTTTATTTTCTTTAACCTTTAAATAGCATGTTCAGGATCTTTAGTATTTATTATTAGAACATTTTCTGATTTCACATCAACAACAGTATCAATTACCAAGATCCCTCAAAGTTCCTAGGGACTAAAGCACCAACTAAAGAGTATATGTTGGCAGGTTCATGGCTTCTGCTACACAGAAGACTGTCTCATCTGGCATCAGTGGGAGGAAAAGTACTTGGTCCTATAGAGGCTTGATGCCCCAGAGAAGGGGTATGCTAGAGAGATAAGGTGGGAGTGAGTGAGTGGGTGAGGTAGCACTCACTTAGTGGCAAAAAGGAGGGGGTTGGGGCTTTCTGGAGGGGAGAGTGAGAAAGGAAATAACATGTAAACAAATAAAATGATTGATAACAATTAAAAAGACATTATGCAGGCATCTTAGATTCTTTTCATCATCCTCTACTCCCTGAGTAGACCTACCACTTTCTGAGATCCTGGGGAAAGAAAACATTGTCTTGTAAGATACCCCACCTCATTTGAGTCCTGTGTATAGCCTACCCACTTCTAAAACGGATGATTAATGAAATTTTTTAGTTCCAGTAGGATAAAAGGAATCTTGAGGCTCATCCTGCATAGTATATCTACCCACTCAGTGTCCTTCAAAGTTTAAAAGCCTCAATCCTTTATTTGGATCCTGATAAGAAATAATCTTCAATTTCACATAGTTACATTCTCTCTATGGCTGTACTCCAAACATTTTGCTTTCTCAGTACAGAAGTTACACTGATTTAACTTTTTAAGGCTCAGTCTGATGCTATACTGTGGTTGATAAGTACAGAGCCATGAAATAAGATAGGAAGCTTATAAAACAGTCCAAAAAATGCTTGTGGTATGAATTAAAGGTATATTTGATGAGACGTGGTTGAATTTTGAGTATATTTTGAAGGTAATCCTAATGAGGTTTGCTGGCAGATTTGATGCATAGTGTGAGAGAAGCAGAAAAGAATTTTTGGCCCTGAACATATGGAAGAATAAGTGAGATAATTAAACTGTGGGAGGAACAGGTTTTAATTCTGAAAGCAGAAACTAAAAGTTTAATTTGGGAAATTTGATATGCTATGGTGACTAACATTGTATAGTGTTCATAAAATGTGTTTATAGGATATATCTTATGTCAAAATTATTCTTGGATGGGAGAGCCCATATTTTTCATCACACAATGGATTTTTATTTGTTTGGGGTTTTTTTGTAGTTTTGCTGTAGACATTTTAATTTTGAGATATCACTGAGAACCAATCAGAAATTTAGAGGAGATATTTGTGTATGCATAAGTGTGGCATTTGTAGCTTACTAAAATGATTTCCTATTAATTTATTATTTAAATTACTTCTACTGATTTTAATAATTATGAGCAACATGGGTATACATATGTTTTACACATTTGTATATTCATTTCATAACTAATATAATTTGTATTTTCTAATGACTGATAAGATTAAGCATCTTCAACTCTTCCCTTTTCTTTCATTCAATTTATTATTTATTTGCCGATTTATTTTTTACATTTTTTTTACATTTTATTAGATATTTTCTTCATTTACATTTTAGATGATATCCTGAAAGTCCCCTATTCCCTCCCCCACCTCCAGACCTGCTCCCTTACCCACCCACTCCCACTTCTTGGCCCTGGCATTCCCCTGTACTGGGGCATATAAAGTTTGAAAGACCAAGGGGCCTCTCTTCCCAATGATGACCAAATAGGCCATCTTCTGCAACATATGCAGCTAGGGACACAAGCTCTGGGGGTACTGGTTAGTTCATATTGTTGTTCAACCTGTAGGGTTGGAAACCCCTTCAGCTCCTTGGGAAATTTCTCTAGCTCCTCCATTGGGAACCCTATGTTCCATCCAATAGCTGACAGTTAGCATCCACTTCTGTGTTTGCCAGGCACTGGCATAGCCTCACACTAGACAACTATATCAGGGCCGTTTCAGCAAAATCTTGCTGACATATGCAATAGTATCTGTATTTGGTGGATAATTTTGGTATGGTTCCCTGGCTGCAGCAGTCACTGGTTGGTCCATCCTTTAGTCTCAGCTCCACACTTGATCTCTAAAACTCTTTCCATGTGTGTTTTGTTCCTAATTCTAAGAAGGGCAAAGTGTCCACATTTTGGGTTTCATTCTTCTTGAGTTTCATGTGTTTCCAAATTGTATCTTGCGTATTCTAAGTTTCTGGGCTAATATCCAATTATCAGTAAGTACATGTTATGTGAGTTCTTTTGTGATTGGGTTACCCCACCCAGGATGGTACCCTCTAGATCCATACATTTGCCTAGGAATTTCATAAATTCATTGTTTTTAATAGCTGAGTAGTACTCCATTGTGTATATGTCCCACATTTTCTGTACCCATTCCTCTGTTGAGGGACATCTGGGTTCTTTGCAGCTTCTGGCTATTATAAATAAGGTTGCTATGAACATAGTGGAACATGTGTCCATATTACCAGTTGGAACATCTTCTGGATATATGCCCAGGAGAGGTATTGCTGGATCCTCCAGTAGAACTATGTCCAATATTCTGAGTAACGGCCAGACTGATTTCCAGAGTGGTTGTACAAGCTTGCAATCCCACCAATAATGGAGGAGTGTTCCTCTTTCTCCATATCCATGCCAGCATCTTCTGTCACCTGAATTTTTGATCTTAGCCATTCTGACTGGTGTGAGGTGGAATCTCAAGGTTGTTTTGATTTGCATTTCCCTGAAGATTAAGGATGTTGAACATTTTTTTCAGGTGCTTCTCAGCCAGTCAGTGTTCCTCAGTTGAGAATTCTTTGTTTAGCTCTGTGCCCCATTTTATTATGGGGTTATTTGATTTTCTGTATTCCACATCCTTGAGTTCTTTATATATATTGGATATTAGTCCCCTATCTGATTTAGGATTTGTAAAGATCCTTTCCCAATCTGTTGGTGGCCTTTTTGTCTTATTGACAGTATCTTTCCTTTACAGAAGCTTTGCAATTTTATGAGGTCCCATTTGTAGATTCTCGATCTTACAGCATCAGCCATGGTTGTTCTGTTCAGGAATTTTTCCCCAGTGCCCATATCTTTGAGGCTTTTCCCCAGTTTCTCCTCTATACGGTTCAGAGTATCTGGTTTTATGTGGAGTTCCTTGATCCACTTAGACTTGAGCTTTATACAAGGAGATAAGAATGCATCAATTCACATTCTTCTACATGATAACTGCCAGTTGTGCCACCACCACTCAGATCTCCTGTCTGTAGCTGCGTATGTAGCAGAAGATGGCCTAGTCGGCCAACATTGGGAAGAGAGGCTACTTGGTCTTGCATACTTTATATGCCCCAGTTCAGGGTAATGCCAGGGCAAAGAAGTGGGAGTGGGTGGGTATGGGAGCAGGGCAGGGGGAGGGTATAGGGAACTTTTCGGATAGCATTTGAAATGTAAATAAAGAAAATATCTAATATAAAAAGCAGGAAATTCTATCTTTTTTTCCACTGAATGGTTTTAGCTCCCTTGTCAAAGATCAAGTGACCATAGGTGTGCGGGTTCATTTCTGGGTCTTCAATTCTATTCCATTAGTCTACTTGTCTGTCGCTGTACCAGTACCATGAAATTTTTTTTATCACAATTGAGCTGTAGTACAGCTTGAGGTCAGGCATGGTGATTCCACCAGAGGATGCTTTATTATTGAGAATAATTTTTACTATCCTACGGTTTTTATTATTCCAGATGAATTTGCAAATTGCCCTTTCTATCTCTGTGAAGAATTGAGTAAGAATTTTGATGGGGATTGCATTGAATCTGTAGATTGCTTTTGGCAAGATAGCTAATTTTACTCCATTATTCCTGCCAACCCATGAGCATGGAAGATCTTTCCATCTTCTGAGATCTTCTTCAATTTCTTTCTTCAGAGATGTAAAGTTCTTATCATACAGTCCTTTCACTTCCTTAGTTAGAGTCACACCAAGGTATTTTATATTATTTGAGACTATTGTGAAGGGTGTTGTTTCCCTAATTTCGTTCTCAGCCTGTTTATCCTTTGTGTAAAGAAAGGCCACTGATTGGTTTAATTACTTTTATATCCAGCTACTGCACTGAACCTGTTTATCAGGTTTTGGAGTTCTCTGGTAGAAATTTTAGGGTCACTTATATATACTTTCATATTATCTGCAAATAGTGATACTTTGACTTCTTCCTTTCCAATCTGTATCCCCTTGATCTCTGTTTGTTGTCTAACTGCTCTGGCTAGGACTTTGAGTACTATATTGAATTGGTAGGAGAGAGTAGGTAGCCTTCTCTGTATCTGATTTAAGTGGGATTGCTTCAAGTTTCTCTCCATTCAGTTTGATGCTGGCTACTGGTTTGCTGTATTTTGCTTTTATTTTGTTTAGGTATGGTCCTTGAATTTCTGATCTTTCCAAGACTTTTTATCATAAATGGTTGTTGGAATTTGTCAAATGCTTCCTGAGCATCTTGTGAGATGATCATGTGTTTTTTTTCTTTGAGTATGTTTATACAGTGGATTACATTGATGGATTTCCATATATTAAACAATCTCTGCATCCCTGGGATGAAGCCTACCTGATCATGATGGATGTTTGTTTTAATGTATTGCTGGATTGGTCTGAAATTCTCTTTCTTTTTTGGCTCTCTATATGGTTTAGGTATCAGAGTAATTGTGGCTTCATAAAATGAATTGAGGAGAGTACTTTCTGTTTCTATTTTGTGGAATAATTTGAGCAGTATTGGAATTAGGTCTTCTTTGAAAGTCTGATAGAACTCTGCATTAAACCCATCTGGTCTAGGGCTTTTTGGTCAGTAGACTATTAATGACTTTCTATTTCTTTAGAGGATATGGGAGTGTTTAGATAATTAATCTGATCCTGATTTAGCTTTGGTACTTGGTATCTGTTTAGAACATTGTCCATTTCATCCAGGTTTTCCCTTTTTGTTGTGTGTAGTTTCTTGTAGTAGGATCTGATGATTTTTTGTTTTAATTTCCTCATTATCTGTTGTTATATCTCCAATTTCATTTTTGATTTTGTTAATTAGGATACTGTCCCTGTGCCCTCTAGTTAGTCTGGCTAAGGGTTTATCTATCTTTTGTATTTTCTCAAAGAACCAGCTCTTAATTTGTTTGATTCTTTGTATAGTTCTTTTTGTTTCCATTTGGTTGATTTCAGCACCAAGTTTGATTATTTCATGCTGGCTACTCCACTTGGGTAAATTTGCTTCCTTTCATTCCAGAGCTTTTAGGTGTACTATCAAGAAGCTAGTGTGTGCTCTCTGCAGTTTCTTTTTTTAGGCACTCAGACCTATGAGTTTTCCTCTTAGGATTGCTTTCATTGTGTCCATTAAGTTGGGGTATGTTGTGGATCATTTCAATAAAACTCTAAAAAGTCTTTAATTTCTTCCTTTATTTCTTCCTTGACAATGTTAGCATGGAATAGAGTGTTCTTCAGCTACCACATGTATATGGTATTTCTATTATTTATTTTGTTATTGAAGAACAGCTTTAGTCTGTGGTGTTCTGATAGGATGCATGGGAATATTTCAATATTTTTGTATCTGTTGATGCATGTTTTGTGACCTACTACTCGGTCAGTTTTGGAGAAGGTACCATGAGGTGCTGAGAAGATGGTATATCCTATTTTTAAGGATAAAATGTTCTATAGATATCTATTAAATCCATTTGTTTCATAACTTCTGTTAATTTCACTGTATCTTTGTTTTGTTTCTAATTCCAGAATCTCTCCATTGATGAGAGTGGGGTGTTGAAGTTTCTCTCTATTATTGAGTATGCTGCAATGTGTGTTTTGAATTTTTCTAAAATTTCTTTAAATGAATGTGGATGCCCTTGCATTTGGAGCAATGATGTTCATAATTGAGAGTTCATCTTGGTAGATTTTACCTTTGATGTGTATGAAGTGCTCCTCCTTGTCTCTTTTGATAATTTGCATTGGAAGTCGATTTTTTCAATTTATTTTATTAGATATTTTCTTAATTTACATTTCAAATGCTATCCTGAAAGTTTCCTCTCCCTTCCCCCTGCTCTGCTCCCCTGCCCATCCACTCTGACTTCTTGGCTCTGGCGTTCCCCTGTATTGGGGCATATAAAGTTTACAAGACCAAGGGGCCTCTCTTCCTATTGATGGCCGATTAGGCCATCTTCTGCTACATATGGAGCTAGAGACACAAGCTCTGGGGGTTCTGGTTAGTTCATATTGTTGTTCCACCTAAAGGGTTGCAGACCACTTCAGCTTCTGGGGTTCTATCTCTAGCTTCTCCTTTGGGAGCCCTGTGTTGCTTCATATAGATGACTTTGAGCATCCACTTCTGTATTTGCCAGGCACTGGCATAGCCTCATATGAGACAGCTATATCAGGGTCCCTTCAGCAAACTCTTCCTGTCCTATGCAATAGTGTCTGAGTTTGGTGACTGATTATGGGATGGATCCCCCGGAGGGGTAGTCTCTGGATGGTCCATCCTTTCGTCTTAGCTCCAAATTTTGTCTCTATAACTCCTTTCATGGGTATTTTGTTTCCTATTCAAAGGAGGAATGAAGTATCCACACGCTGGTCTTCCTTCTTGATTTTCTTGTATTTTGCAAATTGTATCTTGTGTATTCTATGTTTCTGGGCTAATATCCACTTATTAGTGAGTGCATATTCAATGACTTCTTTTGTGATTGGGTTATCTCACTAAGGATGATATCTTCCAGATACATCCATTTGCCCAAGAATTTCATAAATTCATATTTTTAATAGCAGAAGAGTACTCCATTGTGTAAATGTACCACATTTTCTGTATCTATTCCTCTGTTGAGGGACATCTGGGCTCCGATTTTATTCAATATTAAAATGGCTACTGCAGCTTGTTTCTTTGGACCATGTGCTTGGAAAATTGTTTTCCAGCCTTTTACTCTGAGGTAGTGTCTGTCTTTGTCTCTGAGATGGGTTTCCTGTATGCAGTAAAATGTTGTTTTGTTTTTGTAGCCAGTCCTTTAGTCTATGTCATTTTATTGGGGGAATTGAGTCCATTGATAATAAGAGATATTAAAGAAAAGTATTTTTTATTCTTGTTCTTTTTGTTGTTAATGTTGGGATTCGCTTCTTGTTGCTATCTTCTTTTAGGTTTGTTTAAAGATTACTTTTTTACTTTTGCTAGAGCATAGTTTCCCTACTTGTGTTGGAATTTTCCCTTTATCATCCACGGAAGGGCTGGATTAACTCGCAAGATATTGTGTGGATTTGGTTTTGTAATGGAATACTTTGGTTTCTCCATCTGTGGTAATTGAGAGTTTTGCTGGATATAGTAGCCTGGGTTCGCATTTGTATTCCCTTAGGGTTTGTATACATCTGTCCAGGATCTTCTGGCTTTCATAGTCTCTGGTGAGAAGTCTGCTGTATTTCTAATAGGTCTGCCTTTATATGTTACTTGATATTTTTCCCTTACTGCTTTTAATATTCTGTCTTTGTTTACTTCATTTTGTGTTTTCATTATTGTGATGGGAGGAATTTCTTTTCTGGTCTAGTCTATTTGGATTTCTGTAGGTTTCTTGTATGTTCATCAGAATCTCTTTCATTAGGTTAGAGAAGTCTTCTTCTATAATGTTGTTGAAGATATTTACTGGCCTTTCAAGTTGAAAATCTTCATTCTCATCTATACCTATTATCCTTAGGTTTGGTCTTCTCATTGTGTCTTGGATTTCCTGGATGTTTTGATTGAGGATTGTTAGTAACTAAAAAGGTGGGCCCCGGGGAAAGGTGAAGACCCATGACCTGCCAGAGCTACACCTATTCTCTAGTCAGTCAGGTGTGGGAGGACTGCTATCTACCTTCCACTCATCCCCGGGTGGGCATCTAAGCCTCTGACCCACTCTTCAGGGAGTGGCAAAGGGGCAGCCCTATCTGGGATTCCCAGAGCTACTTTGCTAAAGCCACAGGGGTTATGGGAGAGAGGGATGAGGGAAGAGAGGTTCCCAACACTGATGAGAGTATGCACAGTAGACCTTGACTGGAGCAAAGACTATGGTTTTAAAGCTTTATTATAGAAATACAGGGAGAAAGAGAGAAGGGGAGAGGGAGAGAGAGAGAGAGAGAGAGAGAGAGAGAGAGAGAGAGAGAGAGAGGAGGCTAGAGAGAAAGAGAGTAAGAGAAAGGAGAGAGGAGAGGAGAAGGGAGGGGAGAGGAGAGGAGAAGACAAAGAGAAAGGAGAGAAGACAGGAGGGAGGGGGTGAGAGATAGGGGTAAGAAGTAAGAGGAGAACAATGAGGTGTAAGAGGTAAGAGAGCAAGCAGGGGGTGAACAGCCATTTTTAAAGTATGCTGTCTTATCTTATTGTTGCTAGGTAAATTGGGAGGAGTTTAACCAGAAGGTCAGAAGCTTGGGCCATTGCCTACATGACTTTTAGCCATGCTTCACTTGTGGGGGTTGTGGGGGGTGGTAATTTAAGCAGGAGCCAGAGTTCCAGGAGCATAAGAGAATTCCTTCTGTCCCATGTAGATGAATTATCACCACAGGGTCCCTGGGTTCAGCATCTCAGCTCATCTGGAGACCAGCCTGTCTGTGCAGAGCCCAATGCTCTTTTAGCATTTTGCATTTTCTTTAATTGTTTTGTCTATGTTTTCTATAGAATCTTCTGCAACTGGGGTTTCTGTCTTCCATCTCTGTATTCTGTTGGTGATGCTCGAATCTATGGCTCCTGATTACTTTCCTAGGATTTCTATCTCCAGAGTTGTCTCCCTTTGTAAATTCTTTATTATTTCTACTTCCATTTTTAGATCCAGGATGGTTTTGTTCAATTCCTTCACCTGTTTGTTTGTGTTTTCCTGTAATTCTTTAAGGGATTTTTGTGTTTCTACTTTAAGGGTTTTTACCTTTTTATCTGTATATTCCTATATTTCTTTAATGGAGTTATTCATGCCCTTATTAAAATCCTCTACCTGCATTTTGAGATATGATTTTAAATCTGAATCTTGCTTTTCTGGTGTGTTGGGGTATCCAATACTCACTTTGGTGGGAGTCCTGGGTTCTGATGATGCAAAGTAGTCTTGGTTTCTGTTGTTAAGATTCTTACATTTCCCTTTCGCCATCTGGTAATCTCTGGTGTTAGATGTTCTAGCTGTCTCTGGCTGGAGCTTGTTCCTCCTGTGAGTCTGTAAGCCTGGTCAGCACTCCTGGGAGACCAGATGTCTCCTGGCAAGACCAGTGTACAGGGGGCTGTAGAACAGCCCCATCTCCTGGCTGACAATGTAGGTCTATAAGACTATTTCCCAGAAGCTTTGTTGCTTCTTCAGCCTGTATTCTTCTGAGTGGACTCTCCTTAGAGTAATGCCAAATAGTAAATGGTGATCTGACCTGAGTTCTAGGGGTCAGAGCACTCCCTGGAGGCATGCTCTCCTCTGGCAGGGAAGGTGCACATAAGACTGAGAATCAGCTCCACCTCCTGGCTGTGGATGTTGGACTGTAGACCATGTCCCAGAAGCTCTGTTGCTTCTGTGGCCCATGCTCTCCTGAGCAGACAGGCCTATTAGAGTAATTTTTTAATTTATTAATCATTTTATTTGTTTACATTTTAAATATTTTCACCCTTCCTGGTCTTCCCTCCATGAACTCTTCCACCCTCCTCCTTTGCCTCTAAGAGGGAGCTTCTCCACCCACCCACCAACTCCTGCCTCACCCCTCTAGCATCCCTCTTCTCTGGGGCATCAAGCCTCCAAGGACAAATGGCCTCCTATCTGATTGAAGGCAGATAAGGTAGTCCTCTGCTACAGATGTAGTAGAATCCATGGACCTGCACATGTATATTCACTGGTTGGTGGTTTAGTCCCTGGGATCTCTGAGGTGTCTGCTTAATTGATACTTTTGTTCTTCCTATGGGGTTGCAATCCCCTTCAGCTTCTTCATTCCTTCCCCTAACTTTTCCATTGGGGTCCCCAGGCTCAGTACAATGGTTGGCTATGAGTATCTATATCTGTCTTAGTCAGGTGTTGGCAGAGCCTCTCAGAAGATAGCCCTACCAAGCTCCTGTCTGCAAGCACATCTTGACATCAGTAATAGTGTCAGGGTTTGGTGTCTGCAGATGAAATGGATTGCACAGTAGGTGGAGCAGTCTCTGGATGGCCTTTCCTTTAGTCTCTGCTGCATTATTGTACCTGCATTCCCTATAGACAGAGACAACTCTGGGTTAAAGATTTTAGATGGTTGTGTGACCCCATCCCTCCACTGGGGGCCATGTTTATCTACTGGAGGTGGTCTCTTCAAGTTCTATCTACCTGCTGTTGGGTATTTCAGCTAATGCTATCCCCACTGGGTCCTGGGAGCTTCACATCCTTGGGATGTGGGACTTTCTTGTGGTTCACCAAGTTCCCCAGCAACCCCCCCCCCCAACCCCTGCTACTTACTTCTATTACTTCTCCTAAACCTCTGGACTTTTCTCCTGTCTCTTCCCATACCTGGTCTTGCTCCTATATTTTGCCCTACCCCTCCCCTCTCCCACCCAGATCCCTTCATCCCTCTGCCTCCTGTGATTATTTTGTTACCATTTCTAAGTGGTTTTGAAGCATCCACACTTGGGCCTTCCTTCTTGTTAAACTACATAGGGACTGTGAGTTGAAACGTGTAATTCTCAGCTTTTGGGTTAATATCTACTTATCAGTGAGTATATATCATGTATGTCCTTTTGGGTCTGGGTTACCTCACTTGATATTTTCTAGTTCCATCCATTTGCCTACAAATTTGGTGAAGTTGTCATTTTTAATAGCTGAGTAGTATTTCATTGTGCAAATGTACCACATTTTCTGTATCCATTCTTCAGTTGAGGGATATCTGGGTTGTTTCTAACTTCTGAGTATTATAAATAGGGCTGCTATGAACATAGTGGAACATGTGTCCTCGTTAAATGTTGGAGCATCTACTGGGTATATGTCTGGAAGTGTTATATCTTGGTCTTCAGATAGAACTATTTCCAATTTTCTGATAAACTGCTATATTGATTTCCATTATCCACTGCTATTTTTTTTTTTTTTTTTTTTTTTTTTTTTTTTTTTTTTTTTTTTTTTTTTTNTTGTCATACAAATCTTTCACTTCCTTCGTAAGAGTCACACCAAGATATTTTATACTGTTAGTGACTATTGTGAAGGGTGATGTTTCCCTGATCTCTTTCTCAGCCAGTACATCCTTTGTATAGAGAAAGGCCATTGATTTGTTTGAGTTGATTCTATATCCAGCTACTGCACTAAAGCTGTTTATCAGGTTTAGGAGTAATATTAAATTACTATATGTTTTATTTTAGAGTTGTTCTGAGGCAACTTATAATTTTCTTTGCTTTAGAGATATCATATTTTTATACCTGAATCATTTCTAATATTTAGGAAATATAATCATTATTACAAATTTGCTTTTTTTCTTATAATTTTATTTTACTCTCATGTATTTTTAATGGATTATAAAGTTATTCTCTTATATTTTAGTTATATGATGATTTATAATTAATGATAATTATATCCTTTTATACTAATCACTCATATTTCCATTCAATGTGTTATTGAGTCATTTAGACTAACAATACAATCATCTATTTTTAATGGTGGTAACAAGCACATATTATTGTTTTAACTATAACACAATTTTGATTTCTGCATATTGTCCCTATATATGAAGTTGCCTTTACTGAGATATTGTGGAAAAGTTCTCACCTGAAAATTATGTCTATTTACAATTAAAATAATTTGGATATAGCTTACACTTGCTTTTACTCAAATTACTCATAGTATGTGAAATGCTTTAAATATATGAAAAAGACAATAGTTTCTTTTTTCCTTATTTTCTTTTTAACCAGTCTCACTTGGTTTTACCTTAGGTTTCTGGGCTGTCTATTCTTAGGTTCTTGGTGAAGTGTCAGGTATGGGTTTCACCTTGGGAGTGGGCCTTAAGTCAAATCACTCTTTGATTGTTTACTCCCACATGTTCTGTGCCACCATTGTGCTTGCAGGTACTATACCAGTATAGATCAAAGGTTTGTGGCTGTCTTGTTGTTTTAGTTTCTCCTTTGATAGTATGAAGAACACTTTTATGCGTCCAAAGAAAGTAGAGGTGAAGGATCTAGGAAGGCACAAGCTTGATATCTCTATGTTCTAGGTGTAAGACAATAAATAGTTTCTAATCTATGGTTTTCAGATATCTTCCAGTTATAGTTTTAATATTATAACTCATTTCAAGTATTTAATAAGCTTTAGAATTATAATTTAGTATTTAATTTAGCTTTTAGTACTTAATAAACTTCATTGAACACCAGCAACATAAAGAGTTTCTGTCAGGAGACAAAGAAACAGACAAATTAGCTTTGATCTTAACCCCAACATTTATTTTTCCTACTGGGTAAACAGACATACAAACTAATAAAAAAAATAAAGTATGATTATTTCATGGCAAAACAAAACAAAACAGGTGATGTAGTTCTTTCTACCTTGGTGAGTGAGTGAAGTTTTTAGTTTTTCCCTGAGAAGATATGGAGGAATTACTATATCATATCACATTAAGATGAATCTTTACAATTGAGAGGGTGTTTGGCCACCAAAAAAGAACAGTAAAGCCATTGCTGGTAGGGAAAAAGTAAGTGTATATGTAAGTGTGAAATCTACTAGCATATATGGAGCTTAGCTAAAATTCAAAATTGTTCATCTTGACTGTTGTATCAAAAAAAAAAAAAACAGTGAGTTCAAAATAAAATCTTACATTATCTGCCACTTGAGATCATTTGTGATTTTTTTTTTCTCTTCTCTAGTTCTATGGGATGAGAGCTGCTAGTATTCCCTCAATATCCATTTTTCCTTTCATGTATGTGAGTAGAAGTTTTGTTGCACTTTTGGGTACACTGTCAAATAGTACATTTCTCTTGATTTCTAGCAGGGAGAAATGTACAGCCTTGTGACTAATTTTGGCCATCTGAATGTGGACAGAAGTGATTTACTCAACCTTTGGCCCATTAATTTGAAGGGAATTCTGGAACATAAACATGATGGCAGGAGCTACTCAGTTGTCTTGGACAGGGAGATGGTAGCTGTGTATTGATGATAGGTAGGGCAGCAATATGTTAGAAACAAGCAGGTTCCCTGCTGATTTTGAAGTTGCCTGCCCAGATTTTGATATGCAAGCAAAACTTCTCTTTAGTTGAAAACAGCTATTGTTTTGAATCTCAGAATTACAGCAGCCAAACCAGCATGTGGCCTAACACAGGCACTATTTCTATTAAAAGAGTAGGAAAAATCCTCAGTGGTTAATTGTGTACTTGTCGATAAGTAGCCTAGTTGATCAATGTGAAATGTCATTTGTAATCATGGCTAAAGAAGATGAGAGCACCCTGTGATAGTAGTCTTCTCCATTTATAATGAGAATTACACAACAATTTTTATAGTTTAACATCTTAAAATTCACAGGAAATTTTTGATATGTTGATATATCATTATATTCATAATAACAATTTTCTCATGTAACATGAAAATAAGGCATGTAATTAAACTATACACCGATTAAGCTAGTTGTAACCTACTATTTTTGCATAAAAATACCAAAAACCAAAAACAAACAAAACAAAACAAAACAACAACAACAAAAAACCACCAAAAAACAAAAGAAACAAAACTAAATCTAACCAAAATCTCAGGGCCATTCTCAGAGATGTCTTCTTACCTCTTAGGGGCTGAGAGACTTTCTGGCTGTTATTTTTGCCTTGAATGATCAGTTGGAGAAAACTGAGGTTGGCAATTTAACAGATGGCTTGAAATTACCATTTCTTTTGACAAGGAAAGCAGAGCAAGTTGAAAATACATTCAACAGAAATGTTGACATGCAAAGGTATTACAGCTGGTGCATCACTATCAAGTGAATCAATAATTAAAGGATGTATGATTTTCTGTGGTACACAAAGCAATAAATTGCTGCTGTGATTAATTAATAATTTAATTGAAGCTAAGGGCTTTAATCAATCTTAAAAGCTGCTTAATGTAAGCATACCACAATGAAACCCACGTATCAAAATAGAGAAAAGTATTTCTATTCAATTAGCATGTTTGGAAACCCTCATCCTTGCTTTCTGGGAAGCATCCCAGGGAGATGCTGATTATTTAGGAAGAAAGGCTGATCAAAGGAATACTCAGAGAGTTTCTTAATGTGTCAGCTCAAAAGACTGAATTATGTGTGATAAGGGATTTGGAGTGAGTGATTATTTTAGAAATGATGTCATCAAGATCTTTTTGTATAATAATCAGAAATTTAAAATATCTATTGCACCTAATATAATCAAATTATATTTATTTGAGACTGTGATGCTATAAATAAACCAGTGAGCATGTACCTAGGTGGTATGAGCCACATAGGAAGCACTAAAACAAGAGTGAAGAAACCCAAGGCCTCATCCTATCTGCTATAGAATAAGTACTGCCAAAAGTCTTTTCTAGTTCTGAAATTCTTTGATTTCAAAAAATTCAGCCTTACTAATTACAAAATTTTGTTATATGCGCCTTTGAATCTGAAATTTGAAAGGAACATTACAAATTTTAATTTGCAACCCATTATGATTCAGATCTTAGAACTCAGACCTCAGCATAATGAATGAACAGGTTTTTTTTTTTTTTTTCTGATTAGGATTGATAAAGAGCCAATTATAGGTGTATCTACCTGATTGAGACCATTCATAAATGAAATGCAAAGAAATCCAGTCTTAGAGTGCAAAGGAGGTTATATCTGCCTATTATATGCACAAATGACTTGTGTTCTCATTAAAAACTACAGCTTGCTCATTAAGTGTTATGAGTAGAATAAATGGATTTGCTTTTCATAGCTTTAAAGTGAAATGGTACTTAATATACTGGAATTTTGGAAAAGCATTTGATTTAGCAGAAAAGAATTTTTATGTTACAGGTTTTACAGGCTTCTGGTTTTTAGGAGTTCATTAAGTGAATTGTAACCATATATTTTCAACTCACAGCCCACATAATAAGCTATTCTATAAAGCCACCTTTCTTTATAGGATTACAAGACATTATATAGAGTGGCCTAATGTCATCACTATTTGTTATCTATTTGTATCTATTAAAAATCCCAATACAGAGATCTCAATTCACTAATCCACTATAGAACACTAAATGAGAAAGATAGAAGGGAATAATGAATCATACCTTTAGTCACATAAAATGACCCAATAATTTTCTCAAACTAAGATATAGACTTGCAGTTACTATTGGTAGTAGAGTGACAACTTGATGTATTTGTTCCATACTCTTTAGTATGATGATGATAAGTTCATGTCATTAGTAGAAGAGAATCCTCAGATGGTTCTTCCAGTACTTGGCAGCATTCAAAATAACTCCAATCAGCAGCAGATACTTCTGTCAATCTTTGGAGTCAGGATTTAATTAACATGAATTTCCCCTTAAATCTCATATTCCGTGGCAGTAGTGTGCTTTATTTGCCAAGATACTTTTTAACCATGTTTGACAGATGGATGTCTCTCTTTGAAAGATAAGGCAAACAGCCAATTGAAACAAAAACAGCAGCAACAACAAACCCCACAAAACAGCATATGCTTATTAGAAGTAGAAATTTGAGGACTTAACATACACTTTTAAAAGAAGACATTTATGTGTCCAAATTTATCAAGCACACACAGAATCATTCCTTACTAAACCTGGGGTATCTGCACAATGTCAATATGGGTCAAAACCTACTTATAAAATCTGTTTCATAGTAAAATTCAGAGCCTTACAACACAAATACCAAAGTCTTAACCACAACTGTACTTTGCAGTGATACGGAAGATGAGTACTTACAGATATGATTCAATAAAAATGAAGTCATTATGGCTTATAGCAAGCCAAGTCTAATAGCTGGTATCCTTGAAAATAGTTTGAACATGAACTAAAACACAATACTGAGAGAAGAGGAGGCTGAATTGATACAATAGTACATGAAACGCTTGGGATTATCATTAGAAACTAGAGAAGAGTCATGGAACAGATTCTACCTCAGAGCTTCTAGAATGAATGAATGTAATAACAACATGATTTTTGGAGTCAGCTTTGATTTTATTCTTTCCTTCAAATTACTAGTATCAATATCAGTAAGTATTAGAACATGATTATCAAAGACTTATTTGTGCTGACAAAATATCTTTAAAAACCCTACTCTTAGTTATTGACATCTGTCACTTAGACAACAACTGTAAATTTCCCCTAATATTCCTATTGGGGATCATTTTCTTCCATCAGTCATCCACTTCTCATTAACTAGTGTGATCTTCTAAACATTATTTTGACAATAGTGATACTTAAGTGAAAGCTACTATCTTTCCAAGGAACTTCCAAGCCAATCTCCCTCCCAAGAATTAAAAGATTATATGTGATAAGACTTCTTATTTCTCTGAGTTTAGTTCCCTCCATCCTCTATTTCATTATGTTCTATTCAGACAGGTTCCTGTTTGAATGAATTTTCTTTCAAGTGTTTATGCTGCTTCATTTTCTTACTTTCAATTCTCAATACAGATAACACTTTCTCAAAGGAGCTATCTTCAACCACTCTAAATTAACTGGTTTAATACTACCTCTTTCATTGAGATAAGCTAGTTATTATTTACCAACACAACAGACATCACTTGTTTCTATTTTATTGTCTGTCATTCGCAAATGAATTCCGTAAACTTTAGATTGTTACCATGTAAAATGAATCTGCACTTTACTAGGTTTGCATTACATAGTCTGAAGACTCTCTATTCTGGTACTTATACATTGATAGAATTTCAAAGCTGTAATTAATATGAGAAATAACCACATGAATCATTAAAAATGAAACAGAAACATGATCATGTTTATCTTGTCAAATATAGAGTAGTCTACACTGCAAAAAAAAAAAAAAAAGAAAGAAAATTGAAAGAAGGAGAGGGGAGGAGGTTGGGACAGTGAAGGAAAAAAAAAGAGTTAGGAAGGGAAAGGGAAGAAAGGAAAACATGACATGTTGTAGTTTCTGGTCTAAAGATCATCTAATAAGTTTTATTTTTTCCATGCAATAGCTTTAAAAGTAAACAGTATAAGTTGAATTAGGGACCATAGACAGATATTGAGAATTGCTAACAATGAAAGAAAATAGAGAAGCTGAGGCATTTGAGTCTTACTATGTAGCCCTGGCTGTCCTGGAAGCCGATTTGTAGACCAGTCTGCCCTTCATCTAAGAGATCTCTGCTTCCTGAGTTCAGGAATTAAAGATGTAAAGTACTATGTCTGGTTGAGAAAAGCATTTTATATGGTAATGAGGTATACTAAAATGACAATTAGATCAGTTCAAGAGAAAGAAAGTAATGCCTAAGTAGGAAAAAGAGACAATTCCAGAAGCAAAAGTAAAAAGGTTTGAAGGTGAAAAGTGTTGAAATTCAAGGTATGGGGATATGCATTGGAAAGAAACACTTAATTTTTTTTAATGTGCATGAATGTTTTGCAAGCAAGTATATGTAAAACACTTGCATGCTTGTTGCCTAGGACAGTCATATGGTGCAGGGAAATAAACCCAACTCTGGAAGAACACCAAAGGTTGATAACTTTTTTTTTAATTAGATATTTTCTTTATTTACATTTCAAATGCTATCCCGAAAGTTCCCTATACCCTCCTACCACCCTGATCCCCTACCCACCCAGTCCCATTTATTGGCCCTGGCATTCCCCTGTATTGGGACATATAAAGTTTGCAAGACCAAGGGGCCTCTCTTCCCAGTGATGGCCGACTAGGCCATCATCTCTCCATCTCCAAGGAAACAATTTATAATAATAGTAAGGCCGTAAAGTATGGTGTTCAGAATCATTGTATGGAGACAAATTTCTTGGACTCAGACCTTGTGTTAACCATTAAGTTTTTGCTTTTGAGGTTGATGTGGCCCTAGAAAAATGCCTTCATATCTTTTCTAAGATTAAAAAAAAAAAAAAGATATAGAGGTCACAGCTTGTAACATGGCTGTGAATAATGAATCTGTTATAGTAGGTGAGTTCTGTACAGTAATTATTGACACATAGTAAGTGAATAGTAAGTAGCAGTTGTTGTTTCTGTTACTGGTGAAATTATGTGGGGACAGATGTAGATGTATTGGTAAAACTGCTGAAGGGAAGGTGAAACAACTGTCAGTTGACTCAATATATATGTTGAAGAAGGATGAAGAGATGAACACAGAGATTTGTAAAGAAAAGTAAAAAAGAAATGGAAGGAAGGAGACATTTAATTGTTTTGTGAAAACTTTTTTTCAGTATGAATTATCTAGTTCTAAAAACTTTTGTTTAGTATAAATTATCTAGTTTTGAAAACCCTGCATAACTGAGCTGTTATAAAGAACAAATGAGATAATATCCAAGAAATTGTTAAAAAAAAATTGTAAGAAATGGGCATTGTGACACATGCCTTTAATTCCAGCACAAAAAACCCACATAACAGGTATAGTTCTCTGAATTCAAGGCCAGCCAGGTTTACAGTGAGTTCCAGAACAGTCAAAGGTTTAAGGGCTATCAAAAAAATTAAAACCAAAATTCTATAATTTTTGACAACTCAACAAGTAAAATTAAAATGTTTCTTCTTACAACTGGGGTTGAAGAATGATAGAAAGATAATAAGCATATAACAGGTTTGATTTGTTTTCTGAATCATAGGTTTATTTTTCTAATGCTTCTTAGTACTGCTTATGTTCGAAGATGTCTTTTCTTATTTGTACACATTACACTTTAATAAGTTTGAGGTGAAAATATTTCTTATAAATTCTATGTGAATTTAGGTTGTGAATGCTTACCATCTCAAAGTATGAAATATATCTTGTAGCATTTGGGCTTCTCGAAAACTCCAAGTGTGATTATTTAACAGGCTAAATTTATTTTAAAATAAGGCTTAGGTATTCATGTTTGTAGCAAATAAATGGCATGTAAAAATCCTGGCAATCTTACCGTTTTGACAACGTGAAATTTTCTCATCCAGCTGGTCATTAGGCCTTTCCAACTGTCAATGTCTCTTGCAATCTGCTTTAATAGTAGCATATAATTAGCTTTATACAGATCACAGACATTGGGGGGTAATATTCCAATGCAAATATCAAAATCCCAAGAAAGTTAACTCAAAGAGACATATGTTGCCACCATCCTTCATGACAGTCTTTAGCTCTGAAAGAAGTAGCTGTTGATTTGTGTAAAGTACTTTAAATCATAATATGGAAATATTATAATTAAATACCTACTGGAGTTCTGGAAAAATATATTCAGGAGAATGATATAAATAGCAACATGTCATTAAAGTGCATTGTTTGTCTTCACATCTAGAGCTTAGTAATCACTTTAATAAGAGGTGTCAAATAATTAGAAAAAAATATTTCTAGTTCTTGGTTTAAGTTTTCAAGACTTAAGTATTAGGGAAGGTTTAAGTCAACACAATTTTATCTATAAATCAACATCCTGATTAATCTGATTCATCTCAACTTAATGTATCACAATTATATAGCCATATATACACATATATATTTATATCTTCTTGGCTGATTTTTTAGGACAAAACTATTCCCCTTTTAATGATAAGTGAATTGTAGCACTCATTAGAACTTTAGGTATATTTTTCTATTGAATAAAGGCACTCTATTTGGGATTGTAAGATTTCAACAGCTAACTGCATCACTTTTCATGTGCTGAGAGTTCCTTCCTCTGTTTGTGGTTCTGCAGCACCACATCAAGGTTTCTGGGTAGATGACAAAATACTAGAGGGGTTCAATAGGTAAGGTAGAGACCTGCTCCCTAGAGTATGTGAAACTATTTATAATAGTTCTTTATGAAAGTTTGGCTTAAAGAAAAAACATTGTATAAGACAAAGTAGCCTATATGATATTATTTTTGCTAACAGGTAAAAATGAATGAATACTATTATTGACATAGTTCAGAGAGGTTTTGACTCTTTTTGCAAGACATTGCTGGATCACAAATATTCCTAGTAAATAAAAAAAAAATGTAATTTTCTAGGTTTTACATCTGCCCACAAGGAACTTGCTCTTTGGCAAGGCAACTCCAAAATATCTAACATGTATCTCAACATCTAGCTAGGTTGGGCAAATTATGTCAAATCACATGAGATCATAGAATTTGCTATCTTCCAAAGAGTTTAATATTGGCTTTATTTCACCTAATAATGATAAATTGGGCAATAATAAACTACCTTGACTATTAAAAGGAAACTTCAGTTTGGAATTTATAGTAAAATTCCAAATGTAGAATTTTCATGAATAAAGTTGGAACTAGATGTTAGATGAAGTTTTTTATTCACTTTGAATTTCCATAAACATGCTCATTGCCTGCACCTTGACAAACACTTCTTTACTGGAGCTTCTCATTGTTCATTGACTTGTGTTCTTTGACAATTATGCTCTTGTCACATAACCCTATTCAATTTCTTGCTGGAATAATTATTTGTTTACTAAGATATTTCTATTTTTATCTATAATGCATAATTTAATTTTGTTACCTACTGAAGAGGACCAAGTAAAAGCATGAAGGAGATTCTCACAGATTTATATATAATTCCTAACTAACAGCTCATTAGTTAGCCAATTTATTGAGCTTTTAAATAAATGGAGGCAAGAAAAAAAACAAATCAAAAATATTATACAAACAGTTCTTTTCATTAACCATTCCATTCATTTATATCTCAAATGATCTCCCACTGCTTATGGCCATAAAACACCATGTTAAACAACCATAACATATATGCAGAGGACCTAGGTCAGACCTACACAGGTTCTCTGATTGTATTTTCAGTCTCTGTGAACCACTATAAGCCCAGGGTAGTTGATTTTGTATATTTTCTTGTGGGTGTCCTTGACTCTTCTGGCTCCTACAGTCCTTCCTCTGCTTCTTTTGTGAGATTCTTAGGAGCTTCACCTAAGGTTTGGCTGTGGGCCTCTACATTTGCACATATAGATTGATGGATGGAGACTCTTTGATGATTGTGCTTGACTAGGCTCTGGTCTATGTGGTCTAATATCATTAAAAACTCTATCTATCTATCTATCTATCTATCTATCTATCTATCTATCTATCTATCTATCTACCTATCTACCTATCTATCTATCTATCCATTTATCTATTGGTTTATTTTTAACTAGTCATGTTTGGTTCTATCCAAGGTCTCTGGATTATCTAATCCCTGGTTCCTGGCCCTCCAGCCAGTGGGTTCCCTTTCATTGTGTATCTCAAATTGGCCCAGTTATTCTTTGGCCACTCCCACAAATTTTGCACCACCATTGCCCCAGTACAGATTGTAGGCAGAACAACTTAAGGTAAAAGGTTTTATGTCTGGGTCCCAGTAGTGTCTCTCTCCATTCCTCCCAACTTTGCCCAGACTCCATGTATCTTGTTCTCATTCCCAACTGTCCCCAATCTACTCAAGAAATCTATTCTACTTCCCCTTCCCAGGAAGATTCATGTGTCCCTCCTTGAGCCTTCCTTGTTACTTAGCTTCTCTGAAAACCCAAAGAATGAATAAAGAAAATGTGGCACATTTATACAGTAGAGTTATTACTTAGCTGTTAAAAAATAACATGTATTTTCCAGGCAAAACGGAATGTTTGTCCCCTCCACCCTCAACCCATGCATTGAAATTCTAATCCTCAAAATAATAGTTTTAGGCGGTCAAGCATTACAGAAGTAATGACTTTACATGAAGGGAGCAATGCCCTTATTTCTAAAAAGCCCTAGAGAAGCCCTCTGTGTATTTCTGCCACTTAAGGTCACAGTGAAAAAGATGGGTGTCTGAGAAGCAGGCTCTGATTTGATGGCAAACATGACAGTAGTTTGATCTTAGACTTTACAGTTTCTAGAAATGTGAGAAATAAAATTGTGTGCCAGTAAGTTGCTTTTTAATTGTTTTTTTTTTTAGAATGTCATGTATTATTTATTCATTTATATCATTCACAATCTTCAGTCCTCCCACTTCCACATATTAGAAGGAAAATAAGGGTACCCTTTCGGAGTTCATTGTCTCATTAATATAAGATTTTAAGAATGGAGTCCAAAGCATAAGGACAATTTCATTAGATGCTAACAGAAAAATCATGGGGTGGGGGAGGGGGAGGGGGCAGAACCTGCCTGGAGGAGGATAAAAGGAAAAGAAGGGAAAGCCATTCCCTTATTTAAAATGGCACAAAGGTCAAACCCACTGTGGACAAGCAGACATGGCTTGGAGGAAGGCTGGAGAGCCAGCAAAGAAGCTCAAGATGTTGGGGAAAAGCCAGAAGTGTTAAGAAAATATACTTAAACAACAGAAAGATAAAAGAAAAAAATAGTGGCTTTTGGAAAAGTGGACAGACTTATTAACAAACTTTAGATGTTTATGGCTCAAAAGCTTCCGCACTAGGGGAATGGATTCTGGGAAGGACAAATGCAGTATCTCATCAAAGAACTAATTATTCAGTGTATCCAATTTAGCATGGCATACAGTGAAATCATCTTCCTATGGGTGGTCCCTTCCAAGTGATTAACCTAGCCTAATTATGGTATTAGGTCTGTACACAGGATAGAGATTCTATTCTCATGACCAGTATTTTTTTCTCCAACACTCAGCCTCTGAATCAATCCCAAATCATTTAGCAACTACAAGACCAGAGCTGTAAACACTTATAATATCTCTGGCCTCTGTCAAAAATATGCCTACCAAGAGGCTTAAAGATGACATTTCAGCTTTTATCTAAGAAAGAAACTGGTTACATTCTGGCAGGAGTCTTTTTACTCTAAACTGCCTAATTTCTACCTCTGATCTCATTATATTCACGTCTCCCTACTTTTTCTCAAATTCAAGGTCTTTTCTTCCATAATTACTCTTGTCTACATAGCACTTGAATTCATTTAGTGTTGTTTATATGTACATGTGGTTAAGGCTGATCGCTTGGCAACAACCTATGGGGGAGGGGCTTGATGCATGAATGGATTAAGGAATAATGCAGCATGGGAAACTATTAAGAAATAATTTCAAAGATAATTTTTGTTGGTATTTCAGTAATTTGGCCATGACATTTACCAAGCAAGTGATGAGTCAGCTGCTGTGGCTAAGACACTTGTTCCTTGTGTCTGTAAGCATTCCTACTAATACTATAAACAGTGTTCAAAGTTATTTATGTTAATTTGTTCCATATGCTTTGAGCAGGTGGCAAACATGTATGAATATTGATGAGAATAAGTATCTTCCAGTCACATGACATTTATGTTCTTCTAGAGATCAAAGTAATTTAACTAGCTTTGATTCCTTAAGACATTATCTTGCAATGTATAACATCTAGAATTAAATGAATATAAGTTTAAGTCAAAGATCAGCAACTTTATGAGCTTGAGGTAGCTATCCGGTCTCTCTTGACTTTCATTTTGTTTTATTTGGATCTGTAAAATTGGAAAATGATAACACCCACATCAAAGCACTCCAGATTTTGATAGCTGTTCAACTGATGTAAGGAGTGGGGGCCCAAAATGTTAAACACATAGTAGTCACTATGTTAAAATTAATAGCTACTGTTGCTATCCTTAGTCCTGTTATTGTCTTTGAAGGATGTTTATAAACCTCACTGAAGTAAACTGGTAAGAGAATAGGGCAGAAAAGGCATAAGGAATAACTGATATACCTTCTTCATGGGTATCTTAAGAGAATGAGAAGTCATCAGATACTTTAGTCAAGATTTTTTTCCTATAATTTCAAAGAAGTTAAAGTTTCCATGATAGTTGATTAGTAACATTTTTTGAAAAATAAGTGTTATTTAATTAAAGTGAAAGCATGATTCTGAAAGCATTTTTTTTGTAAATCATATCCACATGCTTCAAAGAATTTTACTCAAAAGATGATGATTTCCACTTTCCTAAGTAAATTATTATGAGTAATTTTGAAGATGCCTTCAGATATTAAAATTTTATTATTCATATTATAACCAAAAATTCTACCCTATAAAAAAGTAAGTTGTTCAATTTCTTCAGGAAATATATTTAACATCAAAGATTTGCTTTGAAGCTACATCCCTGGATTTTTAAGGAGTAATAGGAATAGGAGGTTATACTTCAGACATTGTAGAGCTAACATTCCCATCTGTAAGAAATCGTTTCAACAGACACAGATGTATGAGAGTCAGAAACTCCACATATCCATCTGAGAGAGGCTTTAAATAACATATGTCACAGAATTCTCAGGAAAAAAATCTAAGAGACAGAGTAATTGTAAACGGACAAAACTAGTGGAGACAAGTTAGATAGCACAATTACTATGGTAAATACCCTATACTCAGGACCACAGTGGAAACAAAACTTGATGGATTTTGTCATGGACAGTAAAATAGCTTAAAGTGGTCTCTTGATTTAGAAGTAATCTTTTCATGGGTACAGAAAAACACTATTATCAGAATGTCAAGCAGTTTGGTGACTGAAAACTACAGTTGTTAAAATACTTCAAGTTTGCATTGTAGTATAATCACCCAGTGTAGGCTCTTATATCGAACCTAAGCTTGTCAGAAAATTATTTGGTGAGAATGAAATTAAAACAACTGGTATTAGGTAGACTGCAAAAGTTAAGGTAATGATGATAGAGTTGTTCTTACAGATAGTGATAAAATCCTGACTCTTTGCAGCAATGCACTGTCATTATTTCCATATTAGCCATAATTGTACTTACTATAAACTTCTATGATTTAAGGCCTTCTATATACTTGACAAATCTTGTAAGGACTTCACAAGGTTTTACTGTCTGTTGTACTTCACTTCCTGTTTCAGTGAGTTACCATTTCTTATAAGCTTCTGATGTTCTTGGATTTCAGAATAACCTCAAACAAATTAGAGTCATTTCCCTGGCCTTTGCAGTTTGATCAGCAAGGATCTCAGTAGAAAATAATACACTCTAGATGGTTCAACTTAAGAGACACTAATGGATAGATGTGAGTCATTCAGAAATGAACAACAGCTAGAAGTCTGCCTTTACACTAACCCTGAAGGGAAGACAACAGCTGAGTGACAGCAAAAATTGATGAGGAAGCTTTTTGTCAGGAACTGTACCCCTTGAAAGGATTCAAGTGTTTCTGTGGACAAAGTATTGAAATAAAAGTCATTTGAGGAACAATGAATAGCTAGTAGTGTTCTTTATCATAAAACATCTGTTATAATCTGAGGTTTTCTAGAAAGAGAGTATTGGTAAGGATTCCATAGAAGCAAGGAAGCAGGATAGGAAGGACAAACAGTAGCTATGAGTAATAGTGGTGGAAGTGCAGTGGGTATTGAACCCATGTATTCTACATGGCTGAACTGAAAGGTTTGTTTGGATTTTTTTTTTTTTTTGAGGTAAGACTTCACAATGTAGCCTTGGTATGTGAAATCTTTCTACCTCAGTTTCTAAAACACTACTATCATGAATATGAACCTCCATGCTCAACCTAATATATATTGCCTATTTCATATCCAGTTCTTTGGTCACCAATTATCTTCTGTAGTTTCTCAAATGTCAAGTCATACTCTACAAAGACAAGTTGATAATAAACAATGAATAACATATGTTATCTCTAATTGGAAATAAAATAATTTCAGTGCTCCTAGAGACTAGACCACCAACCAAGGAGTGTACAGGGAGGATCCACTGCTCCAGATACATAGGTAGCAGAGGATGACCTTGTCTGACAACAATGACAGGGGAGGACTTTGGTCCTGTGGAGGTTTGATGCCCCAGCATAGGAGGATACTGGAAGGGTGAGGTGGAAGAGGGTAGATGGGTGGTGGAGCATGATAGAGGCAAAGGGGAGGGAGGAGAGGGAGGATGTGGTATGGGGGGCTTGTGGAAGGATAACCAGGAAGTAGGATATCATTTGAGATGTAAACAAATGGAATGATTAATAAAAAAGAAAGAAAAGAAAGGAAGAGAAGAGGAAAGAAAAGTTGTCATGAATGTGCACTATTCTTTAACAGAAGTTGTAAAGGGAATAAATTTAAGTGCATCAATTGAAATGGAATTTAATAAATACTG
>LR753351.1:1063875-1091375 GCA_902729485.2 Mus minutoides | reverse complement strand
CAGTTCCAGAATATACAATGTTCTCTTCTGCCATCTACTCAGATTTGGTATACACACACACACACACACACACACAGAGAGAGAGAGAGAGAGAGAGAGAGAGAGAGAGAACTAAAATATAAATTAAAACTTTAATAAAAGAATAATAAAAATAATCTTCAAAGAGCAAGTTAAACAAAGCTCTTGGAATCTAAAGTTTACTGTAGGATATGCATAACTAAGCCCTTTTGACATTTTTTACTTGATGTGGACATATATCCTTGTGATCACTGCTCCTCAGAAGGATGAGGCAGAGAATTACAACTTGAAGCCATAACTTGCCTCATACATATTGAGGCTCTGTAGATAGATGAGAGAGAGAGAGAGAGAGAGAGAGAGAGAGAGAGAGAGAGAGAGAGAGAGAGAGAGAGAAGATCTGAGGATATCTAACACTCAAAGCTCCCTGGTATTATTCACTAGTATTGTAAGAAAAAATGATTTCTAAAGTAATTGAATATTTTGAAATTATGAAATAATTAGATCATTTCTTCTGTCCCTTTAGTGCAACCCCCTTGCTCTTTATAAAACTCATACTTCTTTTCCTTCACTGTGTGTGTGTGTGTGTGTGTGTGTGTGTGTGTGTCTATTCCTAAATACATAAATACAACCGATTCAATCTGTACAGTTTTACTTGAATATATGTTGTGATTGAGTAAATAAATGGTAGATATCTCCTTTATCACTTTCCATAGTTTTGTTTTTCTGTTATATTTATTTATTTTTGTGAATAAGAGTATACAAATACTTTAAAATTAAGTAATACTGTGGCTCTTTTTTATTTTATTTAATCTTTTTTGTACACTCCAGATTGTATCCCCTCTTGATCCATCCTCTGACTGTTCCCCACCTCATACCTCCTCCCCACCCCTCTGTCTCCATGAGAATGTCCCCAACCACCAACCTTCACCCCACCAGACCTCTAAACTCCCTGAGGCCTCCAGACTCTTCAGAGTTAGGTGCATCTTTTCTGACTGAACCCAGAACCGCCTGACAGTTCTCTGCTATATATGTGTTGGAGGCCTCATATCAGCTGCTATATACTACCTTGTTGGTGGTCCAGTGTCTGAGAGATCTCAGAGGTCCAGGTTAATTAAGACTGCTGGACCTCATACAGGGACACCATCTTTCTCAGCTTCTTCCAGCCTTTCTCTAATACAACCACGGGGTCAGCAGCTTTTGTCACTTGGTTGGGTGTAAATATCTGCATCTGACTTTTTCAGCTGCTTGTTGTGTCTTTAGGAAGGCAATCATGATAGGTCCCTTGCTGTGAGCACTCCATAGCCTCAGTAATAGTGTCAGGCCATGCATGGGTCCTCCCCTTGAACTGGATCCCACTTAGGATCTGTTGCTGGACTTCCTATTCCGGGGCATGAAGTGAAGGATGGGGTTGCTATCCTACAGTCAAAATTCTGACCCATAGTTGTTCCTGTTGGAAAGAACTGCAGGGACAGAAATGGAGAAGAACTTGTGGCAATTTTAATTTTAGAAAAGTATTATGGATTATAAGAATCAAAAGTCATCTAGTCAATGGAAATATCCTGGAGCCATTTTATTATTCCTGATGTGTTTTTCCCCTTGATAACATGGTAATGTGGATAGTTAAGACAAGATGTATGTTCTATACATTATTAACAAGCTATAAGAGAAACCATATTGTTTAAGGCACAATAATCTATCTCTTGTTCTTGTGAGTGTCCTCACTACTGTTTAATTTGAAAAATATATGATGAAATTTATAGAAGAGAAAGTGGGGAAAAACCTCAAAGATATGGGCACAGGGGAAAAATCCCTAAACAGAACAACAATGGCTTGTGCCGCAATATCAAAAATTGACAAATGGGACCTCATAAAATTGCAAAGCTTCTGTAAGGCAAAAGACACTGTCAATAAGACAAAAAGGCCACCAACAGATTGGGAAAGGTTTTTTACCAATCCTAAATCTGATAGGGGACTAATATCCAATATAAACAAAGAACTCAAGAAGCTGGAATTCAGAAATTCAAATAACCCTATTAAAAAATTGGGTACAGAGTTAAACAAAGAATTCTCAACTGAGGAATACCAAATGGCTGAGAAACACCTGAAAAAATGTTCAACGTCCTTATTCATCAGGGAAATGCAAATCAAAACAACCTTGAGATTCCACTCACTCCAGTTAGAATGGCTAAGATCAAAAAATCAGGTGACAGCAGATGCTGCTGAGGATGTGGAGAAAACAACACTCCTCCATTGTTGGTGGGATTGCAAGCTTGTACAACCACTTTGGAAGTCAGTATGGTGGTTCCTCAGAAAATTGGACATAGTACTACTAGAAGATCCATCAATAATCCTCCTGGGCATATACCCAGAAGATATTTCAACTGGTAATATGGACACATGCTCCACTATGTTCAAAGCAGCCTTATTTATAATAGGCAGAAGCTGGAAAAACCCACATGTCCCTCAACAGAAGAATGGATACAGAAAATGCGGTACATTTACACAATGGAGTACTACTCAGCTATTAAAAACAATGAATTTATGAAATTCTTGGGCAAATGGATGTATCTGGAGGAAATCATCCTTAGTGAGGTAACCCAATCACAAAAGAAGTCACTAGATATGCACTCACTGATAAGTGGATATTAACACAGAATCTTAGACTACTCAAGATACAATTTGCAAAACACAAGAAAATCAAGAAGAATGAAGAACAATGTGTGGATACTTCATTCCTCCTTAGAACAGGGAACAAAATACCCATGAAAGGAGTTACAGAGACAAAGTTTGGAACTAAGACAAAAGGATGGACTATCCAAAGACTACCCCACCCGGGGATCCATCCCATAATCTAGCCACAAAAGCCAGACACTATTGCATAGAACAGCAAGAGTTTGTTTAAGGGACCCTGATATAGTGGTCTCATATGAGGCTATGCCAGTGCCTGGAAAATACAGAAGTGGATGCTCACAGTCATCTATAGGATGGAGCACAGGATCCTCAATGGAGCTAGAGAAAATACCCAAGGAGCTGAAGGCATCTGCAACCCTGTAGGTGGAACAATATAAACTAATCAGTACCCTCAGAGCTCCTGTCTTTAGCTGCATATTGTAGCAGAAGATGGCCTAGTCAGCCATGATTGGGAAGAGAGGCCCCTAGGTCTTGCACATGTTATATGCCCCAGTACAGGGGAATGCCAGCGCCAAGAAGTGGGAATGGGTGGGTAGGAGAGCAGGTCAGGGGGAGGATATAGGAAACTTTTGGGATAGCATTTGAAATGTAAATAAAATATCTAATAAAATAAAAATTAACAAAGAAAAATATATCTAGATGATGAAAGATGATATCTAGATGATTTGATACTGCATGATTCCCCCACCAAAATGCTATTATAAACATGACATGGGTTCAGATAGGAATGATAATCTACCCTATGCTTTTCCAGTAAGTATCTTATAGGGTCTTTAAAACTGTAATTTAATAAGTCACTTTATCAATATTTATATTCTAAAAGATATTTATCCATCATTGACCCATTTTTATGTCATTCTACCCAATAATTAAATAGGCTGAGGAATAAAATATGCTTTCTAAGGAAAATTTCCAGACTGTTTCTATGACATCTTAATAATCCTTTTGAAAGACAGTGATTAAAATTCTTTAATCAATTTTAAAGTTAAAGAGTAATTTGGATTTTAAATTTGATGTGTAAAAAGTTATTATAGCAATATAAAATCACTATTTATGTCCATTTGCCCTTAATAGTTGAATGTGAGTTAATAATGTATATTTATCTTCTATCTTATAAAAGGTTTTTAATTATACTCAATTATTATTATAGAAGTATCAAATTCAATTAAAGAAGAAATTGTGCTACTTTTTCATTAGGTGTAAAAGTAATTTTTAAGTTTTAGATATATACTAAATGCTTTTAATTTAAGGCTAACTTGTTTTTTGTTAAGAGCACAGGTAAAACTCAGCAAAGATACAAGGACATTTATATTTTAATTTGAAAAGAAAATGTCGATGGAAATAACTTTACAGAGATATATCAATTTTGAAGCCACAGAAGCCAATTGTAGTGTCAGGAAAATAAATTACCACAATAAGAATTTATTTGGGAAACAATGACATCACCTCTAAAAGTTCAATCACATTTCTTCCATGGAATCATTTGTTAAAATGTTCGTCTATCTGTACTAATTTGTTATCAATAAGCATGTAATATTGCCCTGTCTTTTTTCTTTTTCAAAACGCTGTGTATTGGTTTTTCTCTTTGTCCTGCATCTTTCCCATTAATAAAGGATTTCAACTATGTAGAGGAAAGAATGGCTAAAATTCTGTTTATTCATTGCAAAGCAGTGAGAATTGTAGAATCCTTTGAAAGGTTTGCTATATGTTAACAAATTAGAGTTCCAAGAGAAAGAAAGGAAAAAAAAATAAATGCAAATATTAGTGAACTCATTGTCTCTATACAAGTATTGCTTTAATTCATCTTATGTGATAGATAGGATTGCTAATAAAAGAATCCAAACTCAAAGGCACATTAACTAGAAAGCAGGTGTAGTAGAATCAGGGAAATGATGAATGTGAATTGGTTAAAACAAGAAAAAATATCAATCTTTCATAAGGGATTCATCATTTTCCTCCCTATGCTTAAAGATCTTAATAATCATTTGACAAATATCCATTTTGCTATAAAAATAAAATTTATTTAAAAATCTTGATTCAGGGGTCATTGTGCAAATATTTCGTCTTTATGGGAAAAAACAAAACAAAAAACAAACAAACAAACAAACAAAACCAACCCTATCAAATTCCCTATACAATTTTTTTTGTCATTTATCACATCATGAGCAAAACAAATTTACAATAAAATGGTGCATCATATATATTTCCCTAACAACATTGGTAAGAGTCCATTTGAAATTTTCACTGCAGATATTGGTCTCACATATTTCAGATGCATCTATGTAGATTTAAGGTGATGCTCCTCCCAGAGGACTTCCATGGTATTAAAATGTGGGGGGTTGTGAAAATTGCAAAAGCTGTAAAATGAGTTTGAGAATACAAATATTTAAAACTGTTACTGTGCAAGCCAGCTGTCATACATATGCATTACTAGTCTCAAAAAGAATTGGAAGAAATAAAAGAACAGATACTGTTTCTCTCATTTTTATATAGGAGGCAAGTCCTCTCCATTTATCTCCATTGAGTAGATTGTCTCTTCCAGATAGTTGTGCTTTGCGGCATTTGTCTAGAAAATTGTGTTATATTTCAAATGAAAATGAAAGAGAAAACAAAGATTTATTGAAATTCTTATTGGGCAGGCTGGGAAGATGAAATCTACTTGAAAAATATATGTTAAGATGTAACATGTCTTCAAGGATATTTTAACAATTGTAGTTAATAACATTTAATATCTTAGCAAATTGAAATTATACATGTAGCTTTATTAAGAAAATAATTACTATTTGATCCAAATACAATCCTGATAGGGGTAAATATATAAATAATTTGTTCATAAAAATTTTAGTGGGTAAATATGAAATTGGAAAACACTGCACACTCATTTATTAAGGATGGATAAATTTTTAGTCCGTTTTCTGTTATAGTAAGTTTGGTAGAGCAAACAATATGCAGAATAGAAATTTTTCTCAGTGGTTAAGAGCAATTGTTGTTGTTGCAAAGGTCCCAGGTTTAATTTCCAGAAACCACATGGAGGCTCACCATTTCCATCAAGCAGCAGCACATGTTACATAGATACACAAGAAGGCAAAACACTCATCCACATAAAATAATTTTTTAAAACTAAATTTAATGAAAGAAAACAATATGCACTGGTACATGCTAAAAGTATGTTATAGAAGACATTATTCAGAGCCACTAAGATAGGTATTGTACTGGTTTGATTTTTGTCAAGTTGGAACAAGCTAGATTCACTTGAAAAGAAGGAATTTCAGGAATTGCCTATTATCACACTGACCTGTCCATATGCCTGTTGGACATTTTCTCCACCAGTGATTAATGTGGGAGCATCCATGCACTGTGAGTGGTGTCATTTCTTATCAAGTGGTCCTGCGTTGTAGAAGAAAGAAGGCTGAGCAAGCTATGGACATCAAGCTGGCAAAGAGCACTCCTCCATAATCTCTTCTTCAGTTCTTACCTCCAAGTCCTTACTAGGACTTCTGCTCATGGTTGACTACTTGCTGTAAGGTGAAAGAAACCCTTTCCTTTCTAGGATGCTCTCATCATGGTCATTATCATGGCAATACAAAGGAAACTAGATTGGGAATAGAGAGCCCTTCAAGGAAAGAGACAAGATTAAGTTCTGAATGAAGCATGAACAAGTGGGATTCTGTAATGAAAGTACAAGGTAGAATTGAGGTCAGTAGATGAACATTATTGAACAAATACCATTAGAGAAATCTCTGCTAAATTGACATAGCATGATTCTTCAGCAAGAAGACAGCCCAGAGAGATCAGACATTAATTGGAGATGATGGACAATGAAGAACCCAATTTAAAATTCAGATATCAAGTATCATGTGTCCCTGAATCATTGGAAAATGTTAACTAAATTTTAATGTCATAATGAAGAACAATGATGAACCTGGGAGTAGTGCAGAAAACTGGCTAAATTTTGACCAGGCAAAGAGACTTTGTCACTAGTCATCACAATAAGCCTTATCATTGTTATTTTCGCTAATTCTTTTTTCCTCTTGAGGCCCGGAGAACATATTATCCACAAGTGATGTCTGCAGAAGCAGCCCAAGAAGCAAAATTTCTTTTTGCCCTTCTCTACTGTCTTATCTCATTTGCTATTCCCAAGACAGACCTTTGGAATTAGAACCTGTTCATATTTAAATGAAGTCCAAAATCACAAAAATTACTCTAATATTTTCTGGCCTCTCTTGTAAAATCATCAATCTCTTTCCTTCCATGGAAGAAAAGGAGGCTCTGCCTGGGTAGCAAGAAGACCATGCACAGACAGGCGTTGCTGAATTTCCATACCACCGCCTGGCTGAATATTTTCATTAAATCGTGCCATTTGTTTTCAATCTTACCTTTATAGTACTGACATTGCTTCAGTGAACCTAAGTAAGACAACAGAGTTCACCCAGGTTCTTTGTATCATAAATCTGAAGGCTATCTTGCCAAGCAAAACTCTTATTAACTGAACATGCCATACATTCCTTTTATCAACCTTCCATTGGTTGGATAATGTCATCTGTAACCCTTGGGATGGATAGGAAAGGGAACACCTCCTTTTTTTTGATTGATGTTGTGTCTCCAATTTAGGAGTTCTCTTATGGAAGTTCCAAGGAGTCAAGTGATCTGTCCAACACAGCCTGAAAGTATGTACTTATCTCCTAATGCCAAAACAGAGCTAAGGGAGCAAGAGTAAAGCAGGGTTATTTCACAGACATAACAGGGAAAAAGGAAGAGGTCTATGTTGCTTGGGATTTCCCACTGTTTATGGGAAAGAAAACAAAACTTACTGTTTTTCTTGGTATAGATTTGACAGAAAAAAAGCAAAACCACCAAAAATACCTGAACTGATCTATGACATTTGAACACATACAGATTTAAAAAAAAAAAGATTAAATAAATAAATAAAAACTAAGTGGTTGAAAATGGCAAAAGGCAGAGGGTGAGAGCACATTTTGAAAACAGACTGAAATGGTCATGAGAGGATTTGTTCATTACAGAAGAGAGCCACCAATTATCTCCAGTATATTTTAGCAGCTGGAGAGAATTTATGTAATCTAGATATGGCTATTTGTCAGGCCACTTTTTATTGCTGTGTACAATTACTAATTACAAAAGGCAATCAGTTAACATTCAAAATGTGTTCTATGTGTTTCATCTCATTTAATGAAAACAGTATTGTTGCCTTTGTTTTTCTCCTTCAAAAATTGCAAACACCAGCTCTGGATATGCATCTGTGATGTTACACACAGAATAATTTCTACCAGATAATAAGGACGTTTGAGTAGTATACGTAGTCAAATTGGATCCAGTAATCAGTACTGTTGCAAAATGGAAAGCAATCCATATGTATTGGAGGAGGGGAGTTAAAGCACAAAAGGCTGTTGCTTACTCTGATCTCCTGCTCATGTTTACATTTGAATAGTCTGCTAATTTTAGAAAAAATTCTGAGATATTTGCTTTCACATTTGCTTTCACACAATAAGCAAATTTTTGATTGGAGTGAGAAAAAAATCTTAAAAAGTGCAACTGGGCACCTGTAGCTCTACTTATTAACTCATTATATTTGAATTATGGAAATCCAGAATTCTTAATCCTCAAGTAAGTTCATGGAACACAATTAAGCATAAGTGGATGTGATGATTGAGAGCTACTCATGCACTAGTGTGTAAATCCATTTGTAGAATGTGTGAGTTGGTTCACTTAACTAGAAAGAACCTTTATGTTGATTCTGTTGAAGGAAAGGAGTATGGGGTCAAGAAAAGCTATTTTGCTATAAATTATTTCCTGATCCACAGTGACCAATACAAGCTTGGACTACTTTATCAGTAAACATAGAACGTGCATTGATTTCTCTCTCTCTCTCTCTCTTTTTTTTTTCTTCTCACTTGCATTTACTAAATATAATAAACATGTCCTAAAAATGTGACTTACAAGATAACTTATTTACTGGACTACTGAGGAAAAATGTATCATTCATTTTATATACCATTCTTATTACAAGCATTTTTACTCAGGGTCTTTTGCCCAGGGGACACCATTTACTTAGTTTAGTTGTACTAATGCAGCTTAAGTTGAGATACTCAATCACAGGTAAGACATATTAGTTGAAATTAGTTTTTGTTTGTTCCTTTGTTTTTAACTCTGTGGAACCAAGAGCCTAAGTTATATATAGAGCCTGTATTTGGAAATGATTAAAAACTATGAAAGGGGGGGGGGTTACACCTTTTGCTTTCTGAGTTTGAAGCATGCCATTAATAATGCTTTTTGTGCTTAAATAATGTGTCATTTTGTGATTATAGTACTTACACTTTCATAATATGACTCAGAACATCATTCCCAAATGAATGTTTTTTAATGAATGGAAACCAATAGTTTATGAATATGAATGTTTGATATAAAAACGGACAGATTAGAAGTTTATTTTGGAGATTCTATAGAATTACAAAAAAAGATTTAAGGCTAGTCTCTTTTTAAAAATTCATCCTGCTTAAACCTATCCTTAAAACACATTTTTATCTTCTATTTCCCCTTTTTCATTTTTACTTTCTCTGGTCTTCCATATATGTCAAAGTTTATGTGTTTCCTTCAGTCAATCCTGTTTGATTCCCTTTACTTCATTCCTTTGACATTTCCTTATTGAAGATCCTAGATGCTATGGTGATTAGGGGTTTTGAATTCACAGGATGGCTAAGATAGATAGGCTTATCACAGATTAGCAGTGAGGCTAGCCAGAGATTCACAGTGGCTCTGAAGTAGAAATAGTTTCATAGTTTGGTAACTCAGGCTTTCTTTGAAGCAGGTGCCCTTAATTTTTTCTTCAACTAAATGGAGCATGATTTATTGATATGACTTAATTTTTTTTTCAATTCATGTTTCTGACAGGGAAACCCCAGGTGTCTGGATTTAAAGGAGAGAATGGGAATTGACTGATACAAGTGATTGAAATGCTTAAGAAAATATTGACAGAGACACAGAAGAGAGCCACAACTCAATCACAGTAGATCCCTGAACCAATTGATAGAGAAGAAAATAGAGCTTAGAGAAGTTTCAGGTAAGATATTGGTCTTTGATTGTCTAAAGAAAAAATTCTTAATGTTATTATCAAATAACTTCAGATATGTTGAACTTGTGTTATAAAGTCACTTAAATTAAAGGCTGATTGACTCAATCACTAAATGGAAATAGAGGGCTTGAGATATGTCTAGGAGGACTGCTTGCTATGAAAGAATGAAAACCTGAGGTCAGATCCTTAGGATGAATATTAAAAAAAAAAAGTCTAGCATGGTGATAAATACCAATAATTCCCAATCTGTTGGCCAGAAAGAGAGATGGAAACATCCATGACAGTTGTTGGATAGCTCTTTAGTTGATCAGTGAGAGACACTATCTCAAAAAATAAGGCCAGGAGAAACTGAAGAAGAAATATAAACATGATCAATGGCCTCCATTTGTACACACACAGGCAACTATACAAAACACACACACACACACACGTACACAAACATACAGACAGACACAAAGAGAGAGTGAGAGAGAAACACACACACATGCACGCGTACACACACACACACAAACACACACACACACACACACACACACACACACACACACACACTCACATACAAATAAACAGAAGAGACCATAGGTTTAAATAATTATTCAGGAGATATTTTACCTGAGTCCTTTGTCTCCAGAAAACAGCAGCACAGTGATGAACATTTTCAGATAATGGATTATCTTTCTTTAAAAAGTTATATTGGGTGAGTTAGATGTCTTAGCAAGTGAAGACACTTGACATCAAACCTGACAACCTGAGTTTGACCCTTAGGATCCACATGGTAGAAGGAAATAATCAACACCTTCAAGTTTTCTTCTGAACTGCACACACACACACACACACACACACACACACACACACACACAGAATGACACATATGTATGATCATACTCACGCACAGACATCCAATAAATAACTGAGCATAATAAAAAGTTGAAGAAACAAAAGAAAGAATTGGATTGTGCCTTTGATTTATCCACTACATGAAGGTTTAAATATTAGCATAGAAATTAGCCTAAGTAGGATGGGGAGTTATTGATAGCTATATAAAACACCTATGTCCTTACTATTTATTAAAAGAAGCCTGGAAAAATTGTGCTGTTTTAGTAAAGCAAATCATTGATGGTAAGTAAGCTTGAAGGTAAAGATTGGCATTTTAAATATTCATAAATACTATACTTCATTGTTCCTTTGCTGATGAACCACAAATGGGCTTGTGAAAGATAATAAAGTGATGCTTGATTTATTGTACCATTAGTCTCAAATGTCAGCATACAAAGGACATAGAAACTAAAATGTTTCTGTTTCTTTATGTATAAAGGAATTGATTTGCTATTTATTGACCATGCTTTGTATATTGTTTGTTAGGCAATTATTTTCCTAATCATACAGTGTTCTATATAGAACTGACCCGTCATATGCACATTTTAAAAAATAACTTCCATGATCTATACATACTTAATTGAAGCTATTTAGACCTTGTTTTTCTTCAAATTGCCACAAATTGTATACATCAACCAAGTATATTGTTACTGACTGGAAATGTAACTCAGAAATGGCATTCACATCCTCAAATTGCCATAATCAACTCTACTCTTTAACTGTTCATGATAGTTTGTAATTTCTCTCAGAATACTGCTTGCATTTGTTATAAAAAAAAAATGAAGCTAAGTGAAAACCCTTTAAGTAAACAAATTAAACCAGTGAAGTATATCCCTTTAATATTTACTCAACAGATTCCTAGAATGGTTTATTCCTTCAACCTTTAAAAAGGGTCTCATTTGTGATAACTATTTAATGTGTTCTTTCCTTGACAAAGATATCAAATTTGTCATACAGCATTATGAATTTTTGCATGCCCGCCTTTCTAATATATTGTGATACATAGTTCGTTATTATATTCTGTTCCATTTGCTAATTTTTCCTTTAGAAATTGATTAAACTAGAAAATGGAATGGTTGCTAAAAACATTGGTAATGCAGTCATTAATAAAAGTGAGGTTTATATTTTATAAATTTGTGGGTTAGTAACTTGGCCAAGAGCTTTACTGTTGATCCAGTGTAGATGTAGAATGTCTCTCAAAGGGGTCATTTACTGAAGATCTAGTACTAATGTTGATGGTTTTGGAAGCTCTTTTAAGAGCTTGAGCCTACAGGGTTTATGGGGCAATGGGCTATGTATGCACAGACAACCTGGTCTCCAGTTAAGCTTAGGTATTGAACCCTGGTGGGACCCGGTTGGTGGTAATTTCCACCTACATGGGACAGAAGGCATTAGATCATGTCTCCTGGACCCCTGGCTCCTGTAGAAATTACTGCCCCCACAGCCCCCACAGGAGAGGCATGTGGCTGCCAGTCACATAGAAAATGTCCCAAGCTTCTGGCATTCTGGCTAAACTCCTCCCTACAGTTACCTAGCAACAGCAAGATAGCCCAGCCCACTATAAGAGGGGCTGCTTGGCTCCACCTCTCTCTCCCACGTGGCCATGGAGTCCTCTCCCAATTAATTTCTTTCTTTCTTTCTTTCTTTCTTTCTTTCTTTCTTTCTTTCTTTCTTTCTTTCTTTCTTTCTTTCTTTCTTTCTTTCTTTCTTTCTTTCTTATTATATGTAAGTACACTGTAGCTGTCCTCAGACACTCCAGAAGAGGGAGCCAGATCTCGTTATGGATGGTTGTGAGCCACCAAGTGGTTGCTGGGAATTTAACTTATCACCTTCAGAAGAGCAGTCGGGTGCTCTTACCCACTGAGCCATCTCACCAGCCCCCTTCCTTCCTTTCTTTCTTTCTTTCTTTCTTTCTTTCTTTCTTTCTTTCTTTCTTTCTTTCTTCCTTCCTTCCTTCCTTCCTTCCTTCCTTCCTTCCTTCCTTCCTTCCTTCTGTCTTTCCCCCTACCTTTCTACAATAAAGCTCTAAAGCCATAGACTGTCTCTGATCACGAAGTCCCTCCATGCTTGAAAGATGGGATAGGCTTTCTCCTAAGGAGCAGTGTCTAACCTCCCGCCCAATGGCCTTCCTAAGCTTCATGCAGCCATGGACTAGACTAAGGACTCCGTGTGGGAACCACCCAGCCATGGACTAGACTAAGGACTCCGTGTGGGAACCACCCAGCGCACCCCCTCTTCCCTTCCTCCCTGGGGCCAAGTGCTGCCCCTATTCTGTTCTCAGCTCCCAGAGGCTCAGAGCCTGGTACCTGGGGCTGCCCTTTGTCCACTATCTGCTATGGTGGTGGACTCCTGCAGTGGTTAACACAGCCAGATGCCCACCTGGGGCCACATGGAGAGCATGCACAATCTTCCTACATCTGCCCACCCAGAGCACCAGAACTCTGGTGGGACGCTGGTTATCTTCTACTCCCCTCTTTCCTCACACCCGCGGCCCCACAAAGGTTGTCACATTAGGCTGCTGAGGGCATGTCTTGAAAATAATTGTGAGGCTCTAATATCTTGCTTTTTCTTTTCTTTGCTCAACCTTATGATCTCTGTTCCACTGTTCATGCCTCACTGTGATATGTTGGTTAGACACAGAGAACCAAAAGCAACTCATCCAACTGACCATGAATTGAAACCTCCCAAATTGTGAACCCAAATAGCATACAAATTGATTTATCTCAGGTTTTCATTGTATTGTAAGCAAAATGGCTTAGCTTGGTAGCTCAGTTGTGACATTCTTAGAATACGTGTGCATGACCAATATTACAGATTACACCAACAGTGCAGCTTTTTTATACAAAAAGAACTGAGTTCTTGGACTCCTTGGCTTCTTTCTCTTTGTTTTCCTTTTATAGATTTTAGTTTTTGTTTGTTCATTTGTTTGTTAATGGGACAGGTCTCACTATGAAGATTGGCCTGAAACTCACTATGCACAGGAGATTAGACTTGAACTCAATAAGATCTGCTTGCCTTTGTCTCCCACGTGCTGAAATTCAAGGAGTGCCAAACCATACAGGGTTTTTGTTTTCTCTGAATTTCCCCATGTGACTTAAGCTTCTCATAGAATGAGATTTCTTACATGAATTTACAGATAGTAAAGGGTGCTCACAGACCCACATAGATAAGACTGTAAGATATTTTATTAACAGCCTTAGAAATCTTAAGTATCACTTCTCCAAATTAACAGAAGGGAAGCGTCAAGCCAGATTTCATTATTCACAAGGTCTGTACAGATTCTATTTCTTAATGAGTTCATAGTATACACAGAGAGACAGAGACAGAGACAGAGAAGGATGGAGGGAGGAAGGGAGGGAGAGTGGGAGGGAAAGAGGGAGGGAGGGAGGGAGGGGAGGAGGAGGAGTGAATTACTGATGGTCATCTTTCAGGCAAGCTACTACATGTCTCTAAGTTTCTAAGAGCAGTATTTTGTGCCAAACTGACTTTTGTTTTGTCAGTGTTACATACAAGGCTTGGCAGGTAAATAGATCCAGATAACATACATAACTATGGTACTAAAATTGAAACAAAGAACACATTGGTGACTGCATTTATTGTTGCCCGAGAAGCTCCTTGACCTGGCATATTTTGCTAGTATTTTAAATTCTTCATGTCTAAGGTAAAGCTCATATAATGAGAGACTCACTTAGATGGCTCTAATCTCATCTTTTTATCCAGTTTTGAAATCATTGAGAAATGAATCTTTGGTTTCACCACTTTTACAGCTTTCTGTTTTCACTATTATCTGCTGATTTTTACAATTCATTCATCTGCATCTTACTTTGCATTTCTGTATCTTTTATAGTATTAAATCCTGGCCTGCTCTTTTTCTCAATGTTACCACAATTTTTCTGTGTGCAGTCTGTAACTCATCTAACTCATCTTACAAACAATGCTCATGAAATTTAGCTCTAATTTACTGCTGTGATCATCTCAGTTACTGATTTCTTACTATTATGGGTAAAACGCTCTTTTGATGATTTCTTATTATTATGAGTAAAATTTTTTTGAGGTTGGTGACTTGGCTCTGTTCATGGTAATAAATAAAATCTTCACCTTTATTTGTTTATTTATGCCATACTATGATTCTTTCACATCCATTTACTCTAAAACAAGCATGCTCATCATGATAATGTCAATTTTCATACCTTGTACCTCTGTCTTCACATACTACTCTACTCTATTCTTCTTTTCTATGCTATTCAATTCAATTCTATTATTTCCTATTGTATACATATATTATTTATGTATCACGTACCTATTTACCTACTTGATGTATAATTTTCCCAGTATACCTTAAAGGACAAAGTGAATGGTGTCTATCTATCCACAGAACTGCAAAGAATGCCTCAAACATGATAGGTATTTAAAAACATATACTAGAATGATGAGTAAAGTGAGTGGGTGACTTCTCATCACTTCTATCCATATAAATCATTTATAAAGAATAGATATTACAGAAACTGAACTCTGAGGTAAGCATTTAGGAACTACCACTCTCATCTTTCAGTATCAGGCCTTTATGAATCTTCATCCAAAGCCTCTCCAGCTTCTCATTAATATGTATCAGCCACATTTGCTTTGCTTGATGATTCTTTACTAAGTGATAATAGGCCCAAGGATGAGATCCTAAGAGTAGCCATAGGCAAAAACTGAATTTTAAGTAGTGTGTGTGTGTGTGTGTGTGTGTGTGTGTGTGTGTGTGTGTGTGTGTATGTGTGTGTGTGTGTGTGAACCTATAGCCAAAATATGTAATACACACCACTCTGTATTTATGTTTCCTCTTTTAATAAAGTTCACCTTACCTGTCTGCTATTATGTGCATGATTCAACCCTAGCTGTTTGCTATTATATATATATATTTTTTTTCATTAGTTTGCTTATTTATAATAACTAATATACATTATATCACTAGTATATGACTCATGCTATACTTGAAGGACAATATAAAAATGCATAGTTATGTTGGTAATCATCTCCATTGGCTACCAGCATATACTATATAGGTAAATTGGCGTTTAGACCTAACTATCACAGTTAATTCTGTAAGGGTCCAGGATTCATCAAAGAATGATATCCCAGACTCAAATAGTATGCAAAAGCAAATAGGGTATTATTCTGAAGAAGTCTATCATGCGGTGGTCTATCATTTACTAGAATAGAGACTCTCAAATGAGGTAGCAGCAGGCCCAATTTAAAGCAGCTTAGGGGAATTCCAATGTGGGGTATGTAACCTTTACCTTGATTAGTTGTCTCAGGTCTCTAGGTGTATTGGTGTCTTTAGGATTGGCTAGGGCTCTGGGGATATTCTAGAACCTTTGCTGGGGTAGGATTGCAGGGGGAACTTTTGCTGGAAAAACCTAAAAACTGTTGCCAACTCATTTCTCTTCCCTCAGGCCTGGTGGCAGGGCAGCTTCTGATTGTGGGCCAGATACTGACTGGCTGCTTGTTGCCTATGTGTTTTGTTAGGAACTGACTTTCCCAGTTCTGGGAATCAGAAATTTAGGCCTAGCCTCCTGAACTGCAAATTTGAAGCCTGTCTTGGAGTCAGCCTGTCTCAGGCCTCTCATTCCCCACTTCAGTTATGAGACATTTCAAATCCTTGATGTGTTTCTATGAGTTGGTTTTGCTGTTTGAGAATAATCAGTTGAATGGTGGAAATTCATTCTTTAGCACACCTAACTAAAACATTGATTATGCAGGAATCACAAGTCAAGGCCAACATCAATAGGATAAGAGAACCAGTCAGGGTTGAGACAAGGGCGGTCAGCCAGAGACCAGTTGAAGAGGGACTAACTCTGTCTCAAGGTTGGACTGTTCTCTTTCTATTTTTCTCTCATGTAGTCTCTTTCTGAGTAAGGCCATGGATTCTTTGACTACCTCTGAGTGGTCAACACAGAAACAACATTCCTCAGCTAAGGTTGAATACAGTCCTTCCTGCTGGAGGAACAGAAAATCTAGGCCTCTGCTGTTCTGTAAGACTACTGCCCAAGAGGATAAGGAATCCTACAGAGTTGTGATGGATGTTTCCATTTCCTATATATCTGTATCTATAGCCATTCATAGGGCCTTATAACTTTGATCTTGGAGTATTAGGGCTCGCATTCCTAGACCAACAGCTCCTGCCAGTGTTATGTCAAGGAAAGAGCATAGTAACACAATGGAATTGTTTAGAGGTGCTAGCTGATTGAAGACATCTTCCCTAGTATAATAAGTCAGTCTAGGTACAAGCCGTACTAGAACACAAAATTCTTCAGTCATATTTACAACCAGGCCATAAATTCATGGAGTAAGCCTTGAGGTACAAGCCCACTAAGTGTTTTCTGGGAACAACATGTATACCGCAATGGTAAGAGTTACAGTGTCATTGCAGAGGTGGAAATAATCTGAGGGTACCTTATTTCCAATGCAGAGTCCCTGTTCCATTATTGACTGTAAGGTCAGGTCTATCTGGTTACTGCCACACACATTGAATACCATCTGTAGCTGGTGAGTAGCCTCCTGCAATAGTTATTCTTTCACAGTAGTGGCTTAGCATTTAAGCATAACCAACAGTCTATTGTTAAATTTGGGCAGGAGGAGATAAGAACCTGGCATGCAGCATGATTACTCTATATAGTTCTATGGCAATTTTCCTTCAATGGAGGCTGCCTTACCATTGCCCCTTCTAAGAGCTAGGTTGTTCTACTCTTTCTCTTTGGGACAGCCAAGTCTCATGATGGTAAGTAGCACTTTCACCAATCCTCTGATATGTCAATCCTTTGAGGTCTTTCAATTGTTGGAAACCTTTTCATCTATGGCTACTAATTCAGTCAGTTGCTTATTCGCAATGCAGTACAGGCATTGCAGCTTCTGACAGATATTTTGGTTAACAAAAGTCATGTTTAAAGCTTACTAGTGTTCTCTGGCTTTTGGCTCAAATCTAGCGTAGGTTCTTTAAACTTCAGAAAGCATTTCTAGATATTCCCTGAGTCTCTCATTCTTTCCCTGCATCACTTCGCTCACCTTAGATAAATTTGTAGGCTGTTGGGTGGCCTCTCTGAGGCACCCAATGAGAATCTGTTAGTAGACTTGGAGCTTTTCCCTACCTTCAGCAGTGTTAAAATCTCAGTTGGGTCAAGTCACAGGAATGGCTGCATCAATATCAGCCTGGATTTGGGTGAGAAGCCCATTCACTTCCAGAACAAATTTTTGGGCAGCTCACATGAGCTTCTCTCTTTTCTGTCATAAAGAACTTCCCATTGTAATGATCTTTACTGACAAATGATACATATGTTATGAACTGTCTCCCCTAGCATCTGAGGGTCCTGTAGTTCAGACGGGTAAGAGCATAGAGTTGGCCCTCTGGGAAGTACTGGCCCGAAGGTGAGGCAGAATATAAGTGGAGTCAGAAGAGTCGTGGGGGGGGGGGGGGGGGGGGTCACAGGTTGTTCCTCCTCTGCTGCACTGGCTGGACAGGGTCAATGCCAGCAAGAGCAGGAGCATAAGGAGGAGGACAGAGATGCTTCTCAGGAGACCAAGTGGGGAGCAAGGCAGTGGTCTGAAGCTGACCCTCTTTTAGAAGAAGGAGAGCGGAGAGTGGTGCTGGCAGTGACAAAAGGTCTCATACAAATAGGGTGCTTCTTGACCAGGTATTGCTAAGTAGTAATATATGACAGTTGATCCAAGTAGTCCCTGGACTCATAGACTACAACCTTCATCTTATAAGTGGTGAGGAGATGAAAAGTCCCTCCCTGGGTCATCCTACTTTATAGGTGGACCATTCACTCCTGCAAAAGATGGTTAGTTTGCTGTGACTAACTACCAGATCCAATTCTTCTGTGACTCAATGAAAGTCCTTTTTATTGGAGGGGGGTTCGAGACAGCGTTCCTCAGTGTAGGCCTGGCTGTCCTTGGACTTACTCTGTAAACCAGGCTGGCCTCAAACTCAGAAATCTGCTTGCCTCTGCCTCCTAAGTGCTGGGATTAAAGGCATGTACCACCACTGCCTGGCACAGAAAGTCCGTAAAAAGCTTCAGGACTATGCCCAGTGGGTACTCTATTCCTCTCCAATCTTAGGAATCAAATAAAAATTTGTACAAGAAGACAAAAAGCACTGACCGAATACATATAGACAGAAAGAGGACGACATTTCTTGTTAAAAAAAAAAAAAAAGAGGAAAACAAAAGGCTCTCTCAGATGCTCTTCTTTCCCCTGTGCACTGGAGGCTCAAAGACCTGCAGCCAATTCAGAAATCACATGAGAACTAGCAAGTTCTCATGCTTCTGATAGGGAGTTGGGAGCTTCTTCTGTAGCACCTGGCTGGATAACAAAATACACATCTGCTTTGTGTCTCTTGGTCTCAGGATTAAACAAGAAAAAGAGACAGACAAGACAAGAGACAACTGAGAGGCCACTTGGACGTACCAATGGAAAAAACACTGCACTATTTGGATAAGGGGTCTCTAGAGAATCCTTGAGGAATGCCCAAATGTCGTTGATTCACCAAAGAATGATACCCCAGACTCAAATAGTATACAAAAGCAAACAACTGTTTCTTTTGCAGAAGTCTAGCATGTGAGGGTCTATCATTTACAATGATAGAGATACCCAGGTGAGTGAGCAGGCCCAATTTGAAGCAGATTAAGGCAATTCCAGGGTGGACTAGGTTACTTTTATCTTGATTGCTTGGCTAGGTCTCTAGGGATATGATTGCCTTTGGGAACATTCCAGAACCTTTGCTCCTGGAGTAGGAGTGGGATGGGATGGGCACTGTTGTTGGGAAATCTGGAAGCTGTTGCTGACTTGCTGCACTTGCCTCAGGCCACGTAACCAGGCAGCTTCTGATGATGGTGGCCAGCTTTTGATTGGCTGCCGTGGCCTAAGCCTTTTCCTGTAATTGACTTACCAGACTTGCCAGGTTCTGGGAAACAGAAACTTCAGCCTAGTCTCCTGAACTGCCAGTTTGAAGTCTTTCTTGAAGTCAGCCTGTATCAGTCCTCCTAATACCTGAATATCCATTTCTTCAACTTAAAAATGAAGACAATAATGCCAGTCATAAACTGTTATTAGCAAGAATAAATTAGATAATGGATCTTACTGCTTACTTGATCTACCAAATAAACATATAACTGTTGAATATTAGTTCTCAGAATGCTTGTATGGGTATTGGTGTCTAGTTCTACAGTTAGTTTTTGTGCCCTTGGGAGAGTAATATGATCGATTGGTGCTTCCATTTTTCATCTCTTAACCATGAAGAAAATAAGAAAATACATGTATTGAACATAGAACAGAGACTTAGACATAATGAACAAACAATACTTATTGATATCACTTTATAAGTTCGTGCTTTTCTTGCTTTGCTTGTATTCTGTATTACATGTGAATTCTTTATAATTACAGCACAGGGAAAATCTCTAATAATTGCATTAGTGCTTTATACAGGTTTTTTAAAAAAGTTTTATTACAGTAATAAATGACTCAGATAATGAAGACATTAAGCATATATTTTAATCTTCTTGTTGTTCACAAAGAGTAGCAAATGTAGTAGCTTTTTGGCCTTTTCTCTTGATTCTTAAATCTGATTTTTTTAAAATTTATTTTCATGTGTATTAGAGTTCTCCCTGCATGTCTGTATTAGAATGCCAGACCCTTTGGAACTGGACTTACAGTTTGTAAACTGTAGCATGAGTGCCAGAGTCAGTACTCTTAACCACTGAGCCATCCTTTCATCCCCAAATTTTTAAAACTCTTGTTTAATGTTGATTTCTATTTACTCTTATCTTTGTGAGGATGGATAGCAGAGAAAGTATAGTAGAGAACAATGGAAGACAGGAGGTGGGAATGAGTCAGAATTTTCATGCCTTACCATATTTCTATGAATATCCTCTGAAAGGGCCTTAATGCTACTTCTAAAATTGGCTGCTTTTGTTTGCTAGGCACTTTGTTGGATTGTAGCCAGCTGTTTACATTCATCTGTTTTGTTTTGAGGTTTCCACGATGGCTGGAATATTTCCATTGTGGTGGCTCCTTATTATCTATTTCCACTCTTCTGAATGATTCACTAAGCAATGCTTATTGGGGACAACAAATATATACCTCCCATTGACATGACACAAAGAGCTATATTACCATGGCAGTGACACTCATATCCTTTCTCTCATTTCTTTTGAAATGACAAAATGAGTTGTATACACATTGGTCATGAAAATATCAAAGCAGCATTTTTTTTTTCAAAAGTAATCCTGATTTCACTAGTCATTTCTGAGTTGTTTTCTTTCCTGACAATGTTCTGTATGTCTAGCCTATGATACTCTTTCCACATATCGATATTGCTTTTAGAACCTTTCTAACTGGCATTGGGTATATAAACATCAGTACACTTTGTTTCTATTTGGCTCCATCCCAGTTCTCTAGTCGTATTTAAATTGTCTGTTTATTAACTAAATTCAAACCAGCATGAAATAGAAGGGCACAAACAAACAAATAAGAAAAATAAGGAAACCCTACAGATGAAGCATATGTTCTTTCCCAAAAGACTATGCAGTACTTGGCTACCTATTTAAATTCCCTAGTAGCCTAAGGCATTACTAGGCAGAAAGCAACATACTAGCAGAGGTGAAAAGACAGATCAGCAGTTAAGAACTTATCTTTTTTCTTTCCATTATTCATTTTACATCTGTATATCAGCACTCCCTCTTCTCCCCTCACACAGATCCTACCCCCACTCCTCTGTCCACTTCTTCTCGGAGATGGGGGAGCCACCCACTCCCACCCCAACCCCACCTCCAACACATCAAGTCATTACAGGACTAGGCACATCCTCTCTGACTGAGGTCAGTCGAAGCTGCCAGTTAGGGGAACAAGATCGATAGGCAGGCAACAGATTCAGGGACAGCCCCTGCTACAGTAACTGGGGGCCCTGCATGACACTGCACATCTGCGACACACATACCGGCAGTTGGGGGAGGCCTAGGTACAGCCAAGCCCATAAGTGCTCTCTAGTAATTGGTTTCATTTCTGAGAGCCCCGAAGTGTTCAGGTTAGTTGACTCTGTTAGCTTTCCTGTGGAGTCCCTGTCCTTTTCTGATCCCTTAATCCTTCCCTCAACTCTTCCAAAAGACCTCCTGAGTTCCATCTAAAGTTTGGCTGTGGGTTTCTACATCGGTTTCCATTGGCTGCTCAGTGGATCCTCTCAGAAGACAGTTGTGTTAGGCTGCGGAGTATCATTAATAGTGTCAGGATTGTTTTTATCCATGGGATGAGTCTTAGTTTGAACCTGTCATTGATTGGTCATTCCCCCCAATTCTGCATCTCTGCTCTATCTTTTTCCCTTGAATGCCTTAAAGGCAGCCCACATTTTTGGCAGAAGCTTTTGTGGGTGGGTTGCTGTCCTTATCCCTCTACTGGGAGTCTTGCCTGGCTACAGGATGCGGCCACTTCAACATCCATATCCCTCACTGCTGGGAGTCTCAAATAGAGTCAACCCCACCAGTACCCTGGAGACTCTTCCTTCTCAAGCCATCCCAGGTATCTGGCACATCCTAGAGATTTCTAACCCACTTACCACAAATTTCCATTCTCTTTCTCCTGTCCTCCCTATAGCTGATGCCTTTCTCTGCCACTCTGCTCCCTCCACATCCTCCTCTCCCTCCCAGTTCCCTCCCTCTGTCTACCTCCTATATTTATTTTATTTCTCCTACTGTGGAAGAGTCAAGCAACCTCCTTTGGGCCCCTCCTTGCTATTTGTCATCTATGGATTTGTGGGTAGTAGTATGTATATCTTGTAGGTTATGGTTAATATCCACTTAAAAGTCAGTACATATCATGCATATTCTTTTGGGTCTGGGTTATCTCACTCAGGATGATATTTTCTAGTTCCATACATTTGCCTGCAATTTCATAATGTCCTTGTTTTTAACATCTGAATAGTACTCCATTGTGTAAAGAATGCACATTTTCTCTGTCCATTCTTCTTTTGAGGAGCATCTGGGTTGTTTTTTATTATTCTGGATAAAGCTGCTACGAACATAGTTGAACAAGAATCCTTGTGAGAATAACTCATCTTTATGCTTAAGTAACTGGATTTTAATTGCCAGAATCTATTTGAAAGGCTAAACTTGGGTAGATGCACTAGGAACCCCCTTCTAGCATGTGAGGACCATGGGAGGATTGCAAGTGCTTGTGAGCAATCAGCCTACCTTTAGGTTCAAAGATAGACCTTGCCTCAAGGGGAGAGAATTATGAGAGTGTGTCCTCCACCTGCACAAGCATTTATACACACACAGGCACAAATATACCACACACGTGCAATCACATTCATACACACACACACACACACACACACACACATGAAAAAAGCTACAAGGTGGTAATTTTGCTTATGGAAGTACAGGTTTTGGAAAGAGATCTCAATTTTACCACAGAACCTATACTTGTAACTTGAGAAATGTGACTTGATATCCCTAAAGCTCAGTCTCCCAATCTGTTTTGATTTATTCCATGAGTGTATTTATATTAATCTTACCTAATCTTTGTAAAAAAGCAAGTGTGAGTTTATATGAAAAATAGGAGAGCCTGCACTCTATGTAATAATTTGTTGTTCTTACTACAAATGAGGAAACTGAAAGGAAAAGGGGTGGGAAAAGGTCAGTCCTTAGACAAAAAGAAACCACTAAAGGAAAAGTGCTCTTGTTTGCAGCAGGCCTGGCTGGAAGAACTGGTTAAGCACTTACTGAAGTGGGAGAACAAAGAAATCCTAATAGTAACTTCTGGCTTAGTAAGCTTATGAAAACCAGTGTCACAGGATGACTTGTTTGCCCTGACAATATGTCTGAGTAGGGCTGTGTTTGGAAACAGAATTTTAAAAGGAGTAAGCAAGATAAAATGAGGCCATTGGAGGTACACCAGAATCCAATCTGAATGATATTATAATTTGAAAAGCCAAGTGGGAGGACAGGGAATATAGACAGTAGACCTTTTGAGAACACAGTGGGAAGAAAGCATTTTGCAAGGCTCAGAAGGAAACCAATCCTCTCATTCTTTGCTTTTGGAACATCAAGTTTTGAGACATGCCAGTAAATCTATTTCTCTTTAATCCAATTTGCATATTGTATTTATTGTGTTATTCCCTGAAAGTAAATCCAACCACAAAGACTTTTAAAAAGGAATCTCTGAGAGATGATATAATAGTGTTTAATTCATAAGAAATGCTCCCATTGTATAAGTTGAACGTGGTGACAAACAGTTCAAGAAAAGCTTGCTAGTTTGGTCATCAATGGTGATACCTTACTTCCTGTTAGTGGTCTAATTTGCCTTAGGACCTTTATTTTCCTGGGCCATTTAACTTACATCTATAGAAAGAAAATTGGAGTAATTGAATTTTAGTTTTCTGAAGACTTGAGGAATCTTTTCTTTTTGGACAAACTGAGTGGCCTGCAGATATTACCAACAGAGGTTTCTTGTCTTCAGATTTTCCAAGCACTCTGTTACTTTTTGTGGTAGTTTTTGTGTATTAGGCAAAATATTTTGAATGGAGTCAGAGCTGGGCTTCTTTTTCGGTTTTGCTTTTGACTTAAATATATCCAATAATAGAAATCTGCCATTGTTCCTTCCATGGAATGTACTTGATTTCATTAAAAGCAGTGTTTAAATATTTGCTGTCGGTACTGTTAAAGGCTGCCTTAATGAGTGTTAATTTGAATGAAATCTACAGGCTGAAGAATAAGCCACATGCAAGCCTACAGTCTGATTAAGAAATTTATCTCCTGAAATTGCATAGTTGAAAAGAAAGAAAGCAAAAGAGTCACTGTTCAGCCTTATTTCTGGCTTGGTCAGAGGCAGAATTTATATTTTGAATTGATGTTTTCTTGGTGATAAGGCCTCAAGGTTCAACCCATGTGCTGCTGCAAGATAAATTGGTGGCCATGTGAATTTGTCCAAGCTAAGGTAATATTTAGTTCAATTCTTCAGTTTCATCATATGAAATAGTTTAGGGCTATCTAGTAATGGCAAAGATTTTATTAAATACAACTAATACAGGAATGTTTTAAACCTGCTTTAAAATAAAAAAGGTAATAGCTACCCATACAATACTGCAATTGGTCAACCTATTTCTCATCTGGACATAGAGGAAAAATTTAAATGTTTTTAACTTTTACTCTGCTTTATATGGACTTCCAATGTCAGACATCACTGTACATTTTTCCCTTTGATGACCTTGCATTTAAATATTACAGTAATGACATTTATACAAAACAGTCAGTCAATCTATAGCCAGTTTAAATACTTCACTTGGTATGGTCAATAAATCATCACAACTAATTTGATTCTCACTTGAATTTTATGACAGGGGAGCCATCATCATTCCTATCCTGAAGATGAGAATATTGAAGCACATACAGGTATGTGTCTTTCTCAACGCCAGAAAGATTGCTAGTGGCAGAACTGAGATTTAAAGGGTTTGTACGCCACATTCTTTAGCAAATTGACTCTTCCAAAGGCAAGGCCACCAAATTTCTAAGATCTTGCATGCAGTAGGTGTGTTTGATTTCATTTTCTTCAGAAGTGATAATCTTTAGACAAGGAATATATTCAAATTTATCTTTAGAGACTAAGGTAAGAGTCAAGAAACTTGTTACTAGTAGATGTAAGAATATTTCTGTGAAGCTGATATGTGGACAGGCAAATATGAATTGCTAGGACTCCACTATCAACCTTGTATAATGTACAAATTAGGATCAGAGCCCAGATTCTTGTGAGAGAAAACAGGAGAATTTAGGTGATGCCAATTTTGACTGCTATACAGGCTCTACATCTGATGAGCAGTGTGGGAATATCTTACTACCTTCCTTTTCTCCATTAGAAATAAACTTAACACATGACTTTGAAAATCAAAGGCAAGAAAATCAAGCAGAAAGAAATGTATATTATTCATTTCATTAGAAAGAAGTCTTTTTTCATCCCATTCCAAAGTTTATTGTTTTAATTTCTCATTCCCAAAAAGATTTCTGTCAGCAGAATGTTATGAAAAGTAGCATTAAATATTTTATGAAGCATATGCTTCTTTTTATTAATTTCATTATGTACTTGTCATTATTTTCTTGTTTCAAAATATGTTCCAAAAATGGAAAAGTACAATGAATCTTTGAAATATCAGCATATTTCAAAAAAGCTTCATTTAAATCTCCTAATTGCAGCACTCAAGAAATTGAGCTAGGTAGATCCCATTCAGTTTGAGACCAGCCTGGTGTACATAGCAATTTCCCTACCAATTCAAAATACACCAGTCTATAATGTCTCCGGAGTTCAACCATCTTATAGTTGCTATACTAATTTCATGAGTTTTCCCACACTTTTTATTTTTAGGATTGTTTGTGTTTTGAAACAAAACCTATCTATCTTTGGATAGTCCAGGCTAGCCTAAAACAATTTGTCAAGTAGACAAGGCAGGCCTCAATTCACAATCAGCCATACACTTCAGCCCCTCTAATGCTGGGCTTACAGGCATAGGCCAACACACCTGGTTTCATTTCTTTTATGACAGAAAAATATTTCTTTGGATACTTAAGAATGATATTCCAGGCAGGTGTGATGGCTCACTTCTAAAGTGGAAGCACATGGGGTACAAAAATATGATGCTCTCTACAAGTTTGAGGGCAGTCTGATTTGGACATCTGGGTTTATAGAGCAAGACTGCCTAAGAATGCCAAAAATAAACTATAAATAAATACATACATACATTTCTGTTAAATGATTATATCACAGAAAAATATGCTGTGAACTTAAGTGTACAAATATACTTCAGTCACAAAATGAAATAGCACCCAAAGGACTGATTTGTTGATTAAAGCTAGTTAAATCCACATCTGCCCTTTCTCACTTACACTCTGTCTTATTCTTTGACTTTTCACTATGATGTGATGCACCGAAGATTTGAGACATTCCATCCTCCATACTTTTGACACAAATAATTTCTACTTGTTGTGGACATTGTTCCTAGTATGCTGTTATTGGAGAACAAGACTAAAATATGAGTGCTTATATTTATAAGAGAAAGGGGCCAGACAGAATATGCAGAGGGTTTTGGAGCAATAGATAATGCCATATTTCTTGACTGATATGTGAAAAGATATCATTGTGTACAGTTTTTTTTTTTACATTTCTGTATGTATATTTTATTTGAACAATCTAAGTCAAATTAAAATGACCTAGTTGCATCTCGAGTTCTTGCTAGCTCTATTACTATGTTTAGCTTCTTTAAATGTTTTTAGCTTTTTTTTTCAACTTTTATTAGATATTTTATTCATTTACATTTCAAGTGTTATTCAGAAAGTTCCCTGTATCCTCCCCCCTCCCGGCCCTACTCCCCTACCCACCCGCTCCTACCCCTTGGCCCCGGCGTTTCCCTGTATTGGGGCATATAATGTCTGCATAACCAAGGGGCCTCTCTTCCCACTGATGGCCAACTAGGCCACCCTCTTCAATATATGCAGCTAGAGACATGAGCTCAGGGGTACTAGTTAGTTCATGTTATTCTTCCACCTATAGGGTTGAAGACCCCTTCAGCTCCTTGGGTACTTTCTCTAGCTCCTTCTTCCTTGGGAACCTTGTGTTCCATCTAATAGCTGACCGTGAGCTTCCACCTCCATGTTTGCCAGGCATTGGTATATTTTCCCCTGAGACAGCTATATCCGGGCCCTTTCAGCACCATCTTGCTGGCATATGCTATAGTGTCTATGTTTGGTGACTGATTGTGGGATGGATCCCTGGCAGCCGCAGTCGTTGGGTCCATCCTTTGGATTCAGCT
>LR753351.1:1029713-1062228 GCA_902729485.2 Mus minutoides | reverse complement strand
ATTCTTTAGGTATGGAAAGTTTTCTTCTATTATTTTGTTGAAGATATTTGCTGGCCCTTTAGTTTGATAGTCTTCCTTCTCATCTACTCCTATTATCCTTAAGTTTGGTCTTCTCATTGTGTCCTAGATTTCCTGGATATTTTGTGTTAGAATCTTTTTGCATTTAGCATTTTCTTTGATTGTCTTGTCTATGCTCCCTTATAGAATCTTCTGTGCCTGAGATTCTCTCTTCCATCTCTTGTATTCTGTTGCTGACGCTCATATCTATGGTTCCTGATTTTTTTCCTATGGTTTCTATCTCCAGGGTTAACTCCTTTTGGTTTTTCTTAATTGTTTCTACTTCCATTTTTAGGTCCTGGATGATTTTGTTCCATTCTATCACCTGTTTGGTATTCTTTTCCTGTAACTCTCTCAGTATTTCCTCTTTAAATGCTTTTAGTTGTTTATCTGTGTTTTCCTGTAACTCTCTAAATTTTTCCTCTTTATATGCTTCTAGTTGTTTATCTTTGTTTCCCTGTATTTCCTTCTTATAGTCCTCCATCATCATCATGACCAGTGATTTTATATCCATGTCTTGCTTTTCTGGTGTGCTGTTGTATCTGGGACTTGATGTGGTGGGTGAGTTTGGGTCTGGTGATGCCAAGTACCCTTGGATTCTGTTGCTTCTGTTCTTGTGCTTTCCTCCTTCCATCTCTGCCCGAGGAGGCCTGGTGTTGGTGCAGACTAGAAAGGACCCGCTGTTTTGCTCTGGGCCCTTATCAATCTCCTGGCTAATGTCTCAAGTTCCACGAGATTGGGCCAGAACAGAGGCTGTGTTCCCCTGCTCACCTCACTTCCAGAGATAGCTTGGGGAGTCCCGAAAGAGCCTAAGAGAGTGCACAGAGCCTAAGGCCCGGGCCCTGAGCTCCTGATGTGGTCTTAAAGTCCTGGAGTTGCTGGGCTCAGAGGAAAGATGGCGGGGTGGCGAATGCTATGGCTGGGAGAGGCCCAGTCTCTGGTGGGGCGGAATTCTCGGATCTTGCCCCTGGGGGCAACTTCTGACCCACTGCTCCCCACACCACCTCTGCACCGCACTCACGCGTAACCCAGATGAGATCTTAAAGTCCTGGGGTGTCCCTAGCTGTGTCTCCTGGGCTCAGAGGAAAGATGGCAGGATGGCGGGTGCTCTGGCTGGGAGAGGCCCAGCCTCCGGTGGGGCGGAGTTCTCAGATCCTGCCCCTGGGGGCAACCACTGACCTGCTGCTCCCAACACCAACACTGTACTGCACTCACTCGTAACCCCGATGCGATCTTAAAGTCCTGGGGTGTCTCTAGCTGTGTCTCCTGGGCTCAGAGGAAAGATGGCGGGGTGGCGGGTGCTCTGGCTGGGAGAGGCCCAGCCTCTGGTGGGGCGGAGTTCTTGGATCCTGCCCCTGGGGGCAACCGCTGACCCGCTGCTCCCAACTCCACCACTGTACTGCACTCACAGGTAACCCCGATGTGATCTTAAAGTCCTGGGATGTCCCTAGCTGTGTCCGCTGGGCTCAGAGGAAAGATGGCGGGGTGGCGGGTGCTCTGGCTGGGAGAGGCCCAGCCTCTGGTTGGGCGGAGTTCTCAGATCCTGCCCCTGGGGGCAACCACTGACCAGCTGCTCCCAACACCACCACTGCCCTGCACTCACCCGTAACCCCGATGGGATCTTAAAGTCCTGGGGTGTCCCTAGCTGGGTCCGCTGGGCTCAGAGGAAAGATTGTTTTTAGCTTTTTTAAAAGCCACGGCATCTGTCCATTTGGACTGACATGAGGGTGATGAACACAATACCAATATGATGAGTAAAAAAAAAGGAAAGATATTTATACGACATTGATTTTATGCAATATTCTCGTTGCTCAGTTTATTCATATTCCCACTAAAATGTCGTTGTTGCTAATAGGCAATATTTTTTTTTAATATAGCAGATGAAGAACGGTAGGCACAGAAATATTGAATAACTATCTCATGGTCCTTCAAATACACAAGCTGTTATTTATACAAACTGTAAATATTTTGAGAAAAAAATACAGAAAACTATAAACTAACACTCATGTATTCTAAATGTTCAGTAATTAATTAGTCAAATGAAGAATTTGACTTTTAATTCCTGAAAGAATTTTTATAAATTTAGTTCTTTACCTCAATACCGTTTATATTCCTACTGTTTTCCTCTCCCAGTATGATCATTAGAAGACAATGAAGTAAGTTGTTTGAAAGGGGAGGTTTGGGTATTTATTTGATGTTGCTTGTTTGTTTTTCTCAGCTTTTCCAAATTATAGTGCTCTGCTATTCCAGTTTGTCTTCAGACCATACAAATCTTTTGCCTTTTACCAAATAGTACTGCACTGTAACAAATTTCTTGGCCTTTAAAGATTCCACCAGCTTAGATAGTCACCAAACTTTTCAGTTCAGTTTAGTGGACTATCTCTTTCTGGGGACTCATCTCAAATTTTATTAGGGAAACAAACAGAAAATGAAGATTTGTTTTACATAAATTAGTTTTACAGCTACATTTTTGAAACACATCTGTTGTGTATAGAGGAAAAGCATTGCTTATGATGATAGCTTGCTCTGTGCAGTGTGAATGACATTACTTCTCTTACACTTAATGGACTTTCTCCTTATCTGTTTGCCAATTGGATGTAGACTTCAACGATTTAGAATCATGGCACCAAATCTGGTCTCATTCCTATACTGTGATATCCTTGGCTGCATCATTCCACAGTGCAATCCATTCCACTTCTTGCCAACAAGGGTAACCACAGAGTCATTCCAATCTTTGCAATTGCTAAATTTCCTTTGTGCAAGTTTAGGTAAGCTGGCTGAGAGCCACCTGTACTGTATGTTTCTAGATAATACCAAGTTTTCCATCTGCCAGCATTTAACACTGCTCAGGTATAAAATTATAAGCTAAATAGCTGGTGTCGAGTCCATAACGATTTATAGGGGAAAAATGATCAGAGAATACATATTTTTATTATATTTGTAAAAATAAATGGAAGAAATGAAAAAAAAATCATACAATATGTAAAATATGTAAGTGAATACTGTTGGGGTACAAAACAGAATAGCCTTCCTTTAATGTCATGCAACATTACTTCAGCAAAACCATGAAATATGAAAAAAAAACTATGTTTTTTTTTTCTGGCCTTGGAATAAAGCCACTTTAGACATTAAAGTGGTGGCATGGAAAATGTATCTCAAATCCTTCAGATTAATACATGGATGCCCAATATGCTTGTACAGGCACACAGGAATTTTTTTTTTCTTTTTCTATAGCACTGTAGGCTTCTTTGAAAAAAATGAAATCATGATGTTACTACTTAGTAGAAGTGACATTTCTTGTTTTAAGAAACTAGAGAGTCATGATTTAGAGTAGTCCTCTTTCTGTTTCTCACACTCTTTCTTTCTCTTTCTCTTTCTCTTTCTCTTTCTCTTTCTCTTTCTCTTTCTCTTTCTCTTTCTCTTTCTCTTTCTCTTTCTCTTTCTCTTTCTCTTTCCCTTTCCCTTTCCCTTTCCCTTTCCCTTTCCTTTTCTCTTTCTCTTTTTCTTTTCTCTTTCTCTTTTCCTTTCATTTTATTTTGTTTGCTTTTTTGTTTGTTTGTTTCCAAAACAGGCTTTCTCTGTGTATCCCTGGCTGTTCTGGAACTTATTCTGTAGATCTGGTTGGCCTCAAATTTACAGAAATCCATCTGTCTCTTCCTCCAGACTGTTGGGATGAAAGGCATGCAACACTACCACCATCTTTCTCTCTTTCTCTCTCCTTTCAGTTGTTGTTTCAAGACACAACACCATTGTAGCTCTGGTTCTCCTGGAACTCATTATATAGAAAAGTCCAATTTCAGAGAGCTTCATAATCACTACTGTTAAGACTCTAAACTGAGTTCCATATTTTCTTTGGGGACCCTAATGGTTGCTTTAAATCTCTTACTTTATATAAATTAATGTATTAGAGTTATACATCTATATATGTAAGTCTACCTCAAACAATCTTTCTAGAAAGCTTCCTTTTGAAAACAAATAATAATGAGGATCTAGAAAAGAACGGGATTTAATAGTACTTAGGAAAATTAGAAGTTTTCCCAAATATACAAACACATTAAAGGAGAAATAAATTCTTTTTCTCTCATCACACACACACACACACACACACACACACACACACACACACACCATCACACATAGAGTGGTCAGTTATCTTGGACTTCCCATTCCAAACTCCCAGTTCCATCAGGTTTAAGGGCCTCTTTAGCATCCTATGTTATTCCTTTGCAGCCTCTTTAACATGATGCTAATGTCATTACTCATAGCATACTTCAGTCTATTTCTGGTCTTCAGTAATGTTCAATTGAAGGAGAAAATTGAATAGTCTATTTGGTGATTCATTCATTTGCAACATCCATGTCCTGAAACCAATCAGATTTGCTGCATCTACAGACTCTGTGCTAGTTAATGTCCATCTATCTATGGGCAGTCTTTTCTCATATTCCGTTTGAGTATAGATGCATAGTCCCTGCCTTCTAAAGACAGACAACTTTTAAAATTACCCCTGGTTTTGCCTGAATTTAAAAAGCTTTAATTTGGTTTGAATGATGTCAAAATAAAACGTGAGTAAAATTCTCTTTTCAGATAGGTATGCTCTTTGATATAAAGTATCTGAGGTATTTGATTATGGTTCTACTTATATGGCAGTTGGACTGTCTTTGACAAAATAAAGTGGCAATTAGAATGGTAAAGCCATTTGTTTTCTAGCCTTGCTTGTCCAGAGGATCAGCAGCAGTATTGTTCTGTCAATATGCACAAAATAAATTGTCTATGGAAATAACAATTCATTTTATATTGCCTTAGTGATCAATGATGATCACCACTTGAAGATCAAGCAGTGGTGATGAGAATTAATCAGAAAACTGTCTTAAATTAATGCTCTGATGACACTATGATATGAGTTTATCATTATCTGAAGCTTTTTATAACCATTCAAAAATCTTTCCATTAACTGTTGTTTTGTTTTATTGTGGTATTGGAGCAAATTTCTTATTAAAATAGGTGTGTATTTGATAAACAACAATAAGCCTATTACTGTGGAAAATGTAATGATATAAACATCTCTGATTGCATTTGTAAGAGCAATCAATTTTCTCCTCTAATTACATTAATTATAGCATAACATACCTTTGCAATTTGCACAGGATTGTACTCAATTAGGTTCATGTTGTATTTAAATAAAGCACTTTTGCCACTGTCATAAATCTTTGGAACACTAAGCCGTGGAGATAGTGGCAACTGAAGATTGATCTGTACTGCTGGAATTTAGTAGGAAATCATGTCTAGTTATTGATTACTAAAAGAGTCATTAATTTATGGAAGCTGGTAGGAAATTTTTGGCAAATTTAAAAATTGTTTCAACATCACTCTCAAACCTAGCCACATGTTTTCTTAAGTGGGAGGAGGGTGTCTAGGCAGAAAGAGGGAAGAAGAGAGAGGGGGCAAGAGAGAGAGAGAGAGAGATAAATTAGAATTTAAAATTACAACTTGATTCTATACTATAGTTTGTGAAGCAGAATAAAGAGTCTGTACATAGCAAAATCAAGGTCAGTACCACCTATGAGCAGGCCACAGTCTGACTGAGTAAGTGGTTATTTGTCCAACTTCTTTAGCATCTTGCAAACGTAACTGAGAGACAACACCTCAGTATTCAGTGTCATAGCAGATGGCTTGCTGTACACATTCATGCAGCAGGTGAAAATAGTTTGGAGTAAGCTTTATTTGCTTTCAAAAGGTACATATTCTAAAAGTGTAGTCTGCTTTTCAGACATTGGTTAATATGATATAAACCCAGAACAAGCCTGCAAAAGGACGTGAGGTTTCATCCCTGCGGCACCTGTCATTTGTTGTGTGCTTTATGGTGTGCTGCTTAATTTGGGCCATGAGTGCTATAAAATGGGGGTTTCGTTTATCTTTGAGTTTCAAGTATGTGCTTTGTTTATCCTATTTTCATTTAGGGGTTTGAAGTGCTTGCGACTATTTATATACGTTAACAAATTGAATATTAATAATCCATCTTTCCCCCTGTACATTTTAAATTCTGCAAATGTTTAGAATAATATAGGTTATAATGACAAGGATCTCCGAGCCTTTACCCACGTATGGACAGTTTGAACATTAGTATTGTAAAAGGTTGATAGAAAGGAACCTAACATTATTCTTGCTATTTCTATGGTAACCATGATGTCACTGCTGCCTGCATTACTTAAATCTCCCATCACTAATAACTTGAGCTGATCTAGTAGGACATGAATGTAAAATGAAAAAAATAATGTAATTAATAGAATTTAATCTCCAAAATTATATTGATAATGTTTGGTGATGTAAAAGACTGACTCTTGGTTATAACTAAAAGGAAAATGTAGCACCAAGTTTGTTTTATTAAAAGAAAAACATGGATTTTTTTTCTATAATGACTGTTACATGAGTATAAAGAGGATTTAAAAATACAGATGAAGGAAGCTATCCATATGTTGCAGCCTTTGTATTTGCAGTAAAAGAAGACAGTGTGGCAGACTTGGGGGTGGGAATGAAGCTTTGGGCATTAATATATAATTCCTGTTAAGAAATCCAGAGAACAAATGAAGTATATAATCTACTAATAAGATGAGTAAAAAGCATGTAAATCACTTGGTTGTATTTTAAGGTGGTGTTCAGTTTGTTTTTGCTCCTGTTCCTAAATTAAGCTTTCTTCATCCCCTCTATAATGCTGCAGGAAGCTTTCTCTTTGCTGTGAACATTACCACATTTGGCAAAGATTAGGCAGCCATTTGCTAACTGAGCTATAATCTGTCCTTGCACAGAGGACTGAACTTCTTACTGATCAGGTGGTCATGAAGCAGAGCTTTGTCTTGCCCGCATTCTAGGGGGAGAGGTAATCTATTTCAAACACTAAGAACAAGCAGAGGACTCTGGGGGTATTGAAAACTAGGATTGCTGGATAACTGGGGAGGGGGGAGGCTTTTATAAGTTCTTTACAGAGTGACTTGTATTACTTATTCCTTAGCAACAAAGCTAAAATGCTTCATTCAAGGCAAGAGACTAGAGAAAAAAAATCAAAACTCTCTTATGCTTGTCTTGTTTTGCTTCAGCAGCCAAAAAGCTTTGTTCTCAAACCCAAAGGACAAGGATAGCACAGTACTGCTTCCTTTGTTCACAATAATTGTAATAAGGTGGAAGCAAATGGGGATGGCAGGCTTCAGTATATAAGTAACCAACCATCCCTCTTTACCTCAGGTAGCCAATAAGTAGCAGATGGGTAGGAGAGGGTCTTACATAAGTGTAAGCTTTGAGAATCTTCTCTCCGTGGCCCCTGCTCATGTGTGTATGTGTGCATGTATGTAGCCAATGTACTATGCTGCTAGCTGGTTGATTCATTAGTTTCCTAATTAACAAAACTCCTTGTTTTGAGTTTAATGTTTTAAATATGTCACAAGGACAATTCTTTCAAGTTAGATAGATATAACTTGCCTAGCTTGGTCATATGTCTCCCAGAACTATTACTTTTCAATTGTTATCTGACTAAGGCTATCAACTACAGAGACATTAGAGTGATAAAAATGAGTCTGGATGACATATAAGCTAAAATTCAGCTGACTATGAACTCTGTAAATCTCTGCCTTATAAACACTTCTCTCCAAGATAACATATGGAGAGAGAAGACAAAATGAGAATAACTCTTTGTACTGTGCTGACAGCACAAAGTCATTGAGCTTGCAATGGGCAAAATGTAACATTTCCCTAAAGAAAATAGGGTCTTATATTTCCAGGATTGATGTACTATGACTTAATTTCTCACTTATCAACCACACATTTATATAGCATGACAATAGAAATATAAACTACTTATGCACAAAGAAATTGATAATTGTACAAAGAAAATGGTCCAATTAATGAGTACCATAATTAATACAGTCAACATTCATTTATAATTACAACATTGTACTTTCAAACACAAGGTAAATGTGTTGACAAGTTCAACAAAGTACAGAGAAAATGACATGCACAAAATCTATACTCATACTTTAAAAAAAATGATTTAAAATATGTCTAGCATTATTTGAAATAGTTGACATGACAAAAGGAAAATTGAAGAATCAATTTTATATGGTTCTTAAGTGGTGTTAACAAACACATGGCTAAGTACTTTGCATGATGCAGTAGAAGATAGAGACTGTACGAATTCTTTTTAAAAACAGACTGCTTAAGTTTTAATAATACCTTTGCCAAAGACCAAAAGTATTTTGACCATGGCAACACACTTTCATACATTTCGGGCCCTATATTTTTAAAACTTGATATTTCTTTGGGTCGAACTTTCCAAAGGTCTGAAATCTGATAAGAGGAAGGGCTAATAAGGAAGAAAAGCAATGATCCATAGTTCAAAAATATAGTGTAATGTGTATTTAGTAGATTTAAAAAGTCATCTTGTGTTTGCCATCTGTGTTTTCCTCACAGTTCAGATTATTATTTTTTTTAATACCTGCCATGTTAAAACCCAATTTTTTAAGTCAGGTGGTAGTGGAACACATCTTTGATCCTAGCACTAGGGAGGCAGAGGTTGACAAATGTGAATTGGAGGCTAACATTGTCTACAGAGAGAGGTTCCAGGACAGCCAAGACTACACAGAGAAACCCCACCTTGAAAAGAAATCAAATGCCCCCCAAATCAGTTTTCCATTGTGTCATTCAGAACAGCTGCTACCATACTGCTTCTTAATGCCCAGGAATGGAAATATTGAAAGGCCATTCTAGCATTTTATCCTTTGACCCTTATTTGGCTTCAAGCAACTCTGCCCTTACCTGACAGATATCTCAACCATGTAACTACTATTAATGCTAGTTTGTGAGTGATTCTTCATGGTCCATTTTTCCCTATGGGGTTTTTATAAACTATTTTTATAAACTATTTTTATAAACTATTTCCAATTACCTCTCTTTATTTTATTAACTACTGGATTATAAAGTACCATTTATCTATCTCATTTTCTCTGAAGTATCAATATTCTTTTAGGAGTAACAAAAATGACCACAAAAAATGATTCCAGTTTGTTTTGGAAAAATAAAAATAAAGGCCCAAGGAATCTGATATACAAAGAATAAATATTACTACTTAGAACTCATTTTTTTGTGTGTGTATTGTGTTGTTGAGTTGTTTTTGTATATGCTAACCAATGGACATTTGATTTTATATGACTGGCTAGTGAACATATCTAATTTTAGAGATGCTATGAATATCAAATGAGATCATGTTTGACAAATGGTAAACTATGCATTTCTAGAATATTTTTTGTGGTGGTAATAATGATATACACCTTGGGATGCAGCCAGCAAAAATGTATTACTCTCAGAATTTGGTTACTTTCCGCCATATTGTTTAGATAATACTTGGTTTATCTATGGCTATATATTAAAATCACTGAAATGTAATGGTTTGAAATTGGATCTGAAACCTTTATTTTGCCCATGAACCAGTATTATATGGGGCTTGGTAAGAGCAACTCTACTTTGTTCAACTAAGTGCCAGCCTTAAACAGATTGAATGATAGGATCATCTGAAATCTTATTCATATTTCTGGCAACTGTGGAGAGAAGAGAGGAAAAAGAAACAGCAACATGAAAGAGTTAGAAGAATCTGCATTTGCTTTTTATAGCTTCAGAAGTCACAGAGCATTGTAGCCTCTGCATTCTATTCAAGAATACCAAATAGTTACACCTTACCAAATGGAAAAAGCGGGAAGATTGATTTCTATGTTTTACTAAAAGCAGTATCAGAGTTTGTTAGACAATTGAGTGTTACTACTATAAAATCCCTATCACCACCTCCCCCCACCACCAGACAGGGTTTCTCTGTAGCCCTAGCTGTCCTGGAACTCACTCTGTAGACCAGGCTGGCCTCGAACTCAGAATTCTGGCTGTCTCTGCTTCCCAAGTGCTGGGATTAAAGGTGTGTACCACCACTATCTGGCTAGTCACCATCTTTTAAGTGCTTAGTTAAAATTAGATAAGATACTGTATTATTTTATTTAATTTCTATCAGCTATATATGAGGTTAATGCTATCATACATATTTTAAAGATGTGGAAATTTATGTTCAGAGATTTTTAAATGGCTTGGCCAAAATTACTAATGAAAAGACCAAGAATTCAGTTTAAAATGATTTTAACCACCACAATAAACATTCTGTGAGCTGTTATATTTTTGCAATGACAGGAATGTACTTTTTTGTTTCTGTGTGAGTGCTAAAGGGTGAATAAGAGAATATGTTTTATTTGAATTTTTGGTTCTAGAAACAAAAAATAAATAAATTTGACACTTTTATATAGGTATTGGTCTAAAATTGTAAGAAGCTGCTAGAATTTTTTTTTAAACAATTATCAAATTCTGGTCAATGAACCAGAGTTTCATTCCTTTCATATTAGCATTCTTTCAGTAATAAGTTCTAAAGAACATAAATGACAACATCAGAGGAGTAGTAGGATTAACTGCCTATGTCTGTCACCAGTCTGGAAGCAATTGTAGTATGTGATTCAAAGAAATCAGCAGAATTTAAGTCAGTGGTAGTGCTTCTAGGTCACCCATCTGATGGATTCTGAGCTTCAGCAACTATAGTCAGAAGAGCCCTTTATCAGCTGATAGAAAGAAACACTGGATGTAAGAAATGTCATGGTTTATTTCTATGACCAATGCCCTGTGATAACAGTAACTACTGCCAATGTCATTCAACTTTTGAACTCTGTCTGGTCTTGCTCATAAAGCAAATATGCTACATACTTATTTGTTGGCTTTAGAAAACTCAATCCTTTGCCCTTGCCTGAACTGCTTTGATTGACAGCATGATGTCACTAATTTAACTAAATAAGTGCATAGTCCTCTGCTTTTCTTGGCTCTGTCAGCATAGCCTCATGGAGGGTGGTAATTACATGTGGGAGGCAAACAGCTGTATAGCATGTCCTTGAATGTGCAATGAATATGGAAATAGACACACAACCGAGGGAAATTGCTGAGGATATTGTTTATAATACATAATGCCAAATAAATTGATGAAATGATATTGGTAGTTAGCCATGGCTTTTGGAAAAATTAAATTTAAAAATACAAAAATGCAAAAAGACCCATAGTTGTACATATGGTTTATGAAAACACAATCACATATTGACTTATAAATTATATACAACCCTGTTTTCATTATAAGTAGTGTTACCCATTTATAATTAATGTAATAAAATAAATAATTTCAAACTTTTTTTTAAATTTTGCTTTTGATATTACAGCAAAGCAAAGTAAAATTTTCATCTTGTTTTGCATTTTCTTATTAGATATTTTCTTCAATTATATTTCAAATGCTATCCCCAAAGCCCCCATTCACTCCCTGCGCCCTGCCCCCCAACCCACCGACTCCTACTTCCTGGTCCTGGCATTCCACTGTACTGGGGCATATGACCTTCCCAACACCAAGGGCCTCTTCTCCCATTGATGACCGACTAGGCCATCTTCTGCTACATATAAAACTAGAAACACAGCTCTGGGGGGTACAAAAAATTTTTGTCTTATGCACTAAATAGTTTTACTTGGTGTGTTCTATTAGTAAAGAGAAATACTTAAGTATATACCATGCTGCCATAATAGAATGCTTATATCTACCTGGTCAAGAAAAATATGTAAGATAAAATTATTGAGAAGTACATATTTGCAAAATGAACTTAGATTTTGTAGTAGCTATGTGGTTACCGTGTGTGTGTGTGTGTGTGTGTGTGTGTGTGTGTGTGTGTGTGTGTTTGTGTGTGTTTGTGTGTGTTTGTGTGTGTTTGTGTGTGTTTGTGTGTGTTTGTGTGTGTTTGTGTGTGTTTGTGTGTGCGTGTGTGTGCATGCGTGTGTGTGTGTGTGTGTGTGTGTGTGTGTGTGTGTTGCTGGGATCATTGTTTCTTTGAAAAATAAAATTAAAATTTATTTATACTGAAAAATTATAATCCAATTTATTGTATGCCTATGTAATGTTCTGCCCTTATTTACCTGCTAGATTCATTTATATTGTCTGTCAAGTGAAAGTGAACATGATTAGTTTGTTATCCATAAGAATGACATGTGTTTTTGCTCCACTGACAAGCTGTTTGATAACCATGTCAACATTAGAAACATTACCTTTTAAATTTTTGTTTTATGATGTTTTCAGTGAAAAATACTTCTTTTAAAGAGAGGAAGAAATGGGTATTTTGTGGCTCAACACTTTGAGTGTATATTTCACACCAAGATTAAAGAAGTGAAGGTTGATATTGGACCTCTCTGCTCAGCTATAGTTATTCATTTCTGGATAACTCCAGTACTGATATATTTTCAAGAAGCTGCTTTCAATTTTTCACTGAACCTATATAACTCAAGATATCTGCAAGCTTAAGTTTCAGAAGTCAGGGCCAGAGGATCTAGATTAAAACTTTAGTATCATGGAAGATTTTAGATATTATTAGGTAGCAAGAAGATCTTAAATTTTCTCAAATTTTGTGAGTATAATAAATGAAAAAGGAGATACCCATGAGATGTTTACAAGTACATATTTTCTATACAGAATCAGCTGTGTGATCATTATATGCTTCATCTCACAAAATATACTCAAAATCTATATTATTTTGATTGATACCGAAGTGACTGAAGAATTCATGACATTAAGATTATACTTCTTGGAATCTGGATATGGATTCTATGTATTTTGTTGACCTATATATTATATGTACTGTAAGAAAAAGAGAATATTTGCTACTAAATACATAGTCACTAAATTTGAATGTAGGGATGAAGAACAGCATAAAAATAATTTAGGTTATCCAAAATTATATATTTATAACCCAAATATAAGTTCTCTACTGAATGCATACACTTGCCTCTAAAAATTAAAAAAAAAATTTACTCCACAAAATTAAACTTAAAATAACCCCTTTGTAGTATTTCAGAGACCAAAATAACCCAGATAAATTTAAACACGTGTGGAACTGAAACCTACATACATTATTTTCAACAGTTCTTTTGAAAGCAGAAGAATCATGAGGTCATATCACAAATAAAAGAAAACATTTAACTGGGACTGCCATACAGTTTAGAGGTTTAGTACATTATTGTCATGGCAGGAAAAATGGTAGCACACTGGTAGACATGGTACTGGAGAGATAGCTGAGAGTTCTACATATGGTTCCACATTTGCAGGAAGAGACAGTAAGACATTTGCCTGGCTTGAATATCTAAAACCACAAAACCTGACCCCAGTGACATATTACTTCTAACTACACCACTCCTACTCCTACAAGGCCATACCACCTACTGATGGTACTCCCTATGGACCTATGGAGGGCACTTTTATTCAAACCACCACATTCTGCTCCCTGACCCCTTAATCTTGTAGTTATATCATAATGCAAAATGCATTTATCCCAACTTCTAAAGTCCTCATAATATACAACCGTTTACTTAGTCTAAATGGACTTATTTAAAAGTCCAAAGTTCAACATCTCTTCTGAGATTCTTGCAATCTCTTAACTGTAACTCTGTAAAATCAAAATTAAAGATAAGATCATTTACCTCCAATATACAATGGCACGAGATATACATTACAGTTCCAAAAGAGAGTGTGGTGGGGAAATACTGGGACCAGAACAAGATTAAAAACCATGTGGGCGAACTCCAAACTCTGCATCTTCATGTCTGATGCCAAAAACACTCTTTAGAGCTCCATCTTCTTTCAGCCTTGTTGACTACAACACACTTCTTTCTCTTAGGATGGTTCCATTCCATGTCAGTAGCTTATGCCTGCTAATATATGACAACTCTGGCATTTCTTAACATCTTGGAGTCTTTAAGGAATCCAGGCTTGGTCTTCACAGCTTCACACAATTATCTCTCTAGGCCTTCATACAGTTTCACTCCTGACATATTCCTGCCCTTGGCAGCTTTTCTTGATCACAGATGGGAGATTTGATAACCCCTTTCTTCTATCTTTGACTCTAAAGCCCAAACCATGTGGCTGAAGCTGCCAAATTCTGCTGCTTACAAGAGGTAGAACATGGCCCCCTTTTTCAATTACATCTACACTAGCTTTCTGTTTTCAATGATTTCCTTCACTGCCTAGGCTTGGCTAATTTATAGAACAAACAGGCTGGTGTCAAACTCACAGATCCACCTGCCTTTGCCTCTAGAGAGCTGGGATAAAATGTGTCTGCCATTTCACCTGCCACTAAGGTTTTCTATGATTCCTTTATGAAAACTTAGCCGAGTGGGATCTTGCCCTTAGGTAAATCCTCCCATTGTTCCATTTAACGTCAGAATTTTCTTTATTCTGGATCTCCTTGAACATATAACTTAACTCACTCCACTTCCTGGTGACTCATTTTTCCTCAAATTGTACATTTTGTAAGATTCCTTGCCCAGCTTATTCCTTTTAATTATAGATTGATCTGCATAAGCATAAGTATAGCCTGTAATACCCACAAGATATAGTCTCTACTAGGCTGTTTTGAAATTTCATTTGTAAATACAACTAATCCAAAATACTTCAATTTAACTTCAGGCTTATTTTTTTGAACAAGGGTACAAAGCAGCCATATTCTTCAGAAAATATAACAAAAACAGTCTCTAAGCCACATCCTAATATTCTTCTTTAAAACATTTTGAACTGGGCCTCCAATGTTCAAATTATCCTCAGTATCATTGTCTTCCATGTTCCTGCTAGTACTGTTCAATAAGTCACGCTTAGAACATTTAACTGCTTTCCTATCTCAAAGTCTCAAAGTCCACATTCCTCCTAATAAAACCATGGTCAGGCCTATCACAAAAATACCCAGGTCTCTTCTACCAACTAATGTCTTAGTTATGGTTTCCATTGCTGTGAAGAGTACATGCCTTTTATTTCCTCTGCTGAAAGGATGAGATGAAAGCTGTGTACAAGCCATACAAATACATGGCTTGGGCTTAGCCTAGATCATTTCTTTCTCTGTTGTAACTATTCATAGCCCTAGGCCTGGAGGCTTCTACCATCCTTATAACCTGATCTTCCAAAATGACTGACACAATCCAGCATCTCTCAGTTTCTGTCAGAATTGCTCTGCTTAACCTCATATTAACTTCGGCAATATGTCCTAATCTTCTTGTTCCTTATCATTCTCTGACTCATTCTGTCTTTCTCTGTGCCTAGCTTGTTTTCTCTGCAAACTGTCTCTGAAAAACTGTCCAGGGAAAACTGTTATGTACCCCACTGCTCTCCCTCATTGCCCTTAAGTAGTCCCTCTTCCATATGCTGCTCTCCTGCGAGTTAAGCATATCCTATCTCTGACTCACTCTGTCAACTCTTTCTCTTATTTGTCACTTTGTCTACCCCTCAATTGGATGTCACTTTCAAACATGCCTACATTACCCTACAAACTAACTTTATCATCATTATTGGGGAGTGAATGTATGCACTAAGGTGTGTGATTCCAGCTGAATCACAAACCTAGAAGGTCTTTGGATGTGATCTCTTGCCAGAACAACCATGATGCTGGATTAAAAATACTCCTCTACAGTGAAGAGACAACATGAAGATGACAACTCTTATAAAGAAAAATATTTAATTGGGGCTCACATATAGTTCAAAGTTTTATTCCATTATTCTCATGGTGGGAAGTATGGTGGAAGCAGGCATCGTGCTGGAGATGTAGCTGATAGTTCTAAATCTAGCAGCAGGAAGAGATAGTGGGACATTGGCTGCCCTTAAACATCTGAAACTACAAAGCCCAAGCCCAGTGAAACACTTCCTCCAACAAGATCATACCTATTTCAACAAGGTCACACCTCTTATTGGTACCCTATAGGCCTAAGGCAGTGATTTTTACTCAAACCAATACAGTGTCTAACATATACCACTTATATACATATAACTAAATTTCACTGTAGTGATTGTTTATCAATAACATTTTTTGATTAGACAATATTCTACACACACACACACACACACACACCAAAAAAAAAAAAAAAAAAAAAAAAAAAACCCAAGGAGATTATGCAGTAATCCGCTGAGATATTCACCTTTGCCATCTACTATATAAAAAGAAATTCAAGGAGAAAATAACTGAGGAAAATGAATATGTTAATGCATACTGGATAGATTTTTTTTAAAGACTTGGGAATCATGGCATAATGAATTAAGTAAAATATTGCAAATATTTGACCATTCAAATTGCAGAGGAATCAATTCAAAAGGCAAATGGCAGATTAGGAACAAAAAATGAAACAAATTAGCATAGACAAAGTTTATATGGTTAAGGTAGAAACCAAGAATAATTAGGCAGAACAATAAGTGCAAGCAATAAAAGGCAATTCATAATAATTATTGAAGCTATCAGGTACCTATTTTTCCACAAAACCATTGATTGTTTTGGATGTGGGTTTCAGTTGTGTTTGTTTTGTTTTCCGTAATGCTGAGCATAGGAGTATACATGTGGTTGATACTGCTTGTAGGACAATTTTGAGAATAGATATTTTCTGTAAGGATTTATAGCATGTTAAGCAAGCACTCTACTTTCAAGAATTTATTCTGAGAGACACTGATTTATGTAAAAAATTTTCCTTACAATATTATTGAAATTGTAAACAGTTTAATGATGGACTGTTAGCCAGCATGGATTTGGTCTATTAGTTGTAGCAGGGTCATGTTTTCCAGTTTTGAAGAGAATTAAAGTTCTGAAAAGTTTGATATAAAGAAAAATATTCTCACACGGCTATAGTTTCTAAAATGTTTTTCTTAAGTCATAAAACCCTAAATAAAGGCTACTTTTAAAATTACTTAGAGAATGTATACCGAGATATAAACAGCAGTTGCTTCTTTGGTTTTAGGTTCATATAATTTTATTGACTGATAAATCATTAATCGTAAAACATTTCTTATTTTCACATGATATATAGATACATTATGTACCTGGTAGTATTGTGAAATGGGTAGAGTTCAGATTATACTTGTCTTACACAAAGTAAAATAAATGAAAAAAATCAAGGCATTTATAAAAGACCAGTCTATAATCAGGAAATGGAAACAGCTTAGATGGCCATCAAGTGACGAATGGATGATAAAAGCAAGTTTCATTTGCACAGTGTAATATTAATCTGCTATCAAGAAAAAAGAAATTCTCAGGTAAATTGCTAGAGCTGGAAACTGTCATTCTAATTGAGGCAGACTCAACATAGGAAAATAAATGTATTTTTTTCTCTCATTTATGGATGTTAGCTGTGAATCTTCAGATATGTGCATTTAATTTAGAATGCCCCTTTTTTTCAGAAAATTAGGGGAGTGCTATGTCAAGAACAGATTTTTCAAGGAACAGGAGGAGTAGAACAAAGTGGTCTAAAGAACTAAATGGATATAATGGATCATAAAGGGTCAAATTAGGATAGAGGATGGGAAAGCAAATGAGGGAATATAGGTAGAGATAGCTAACCATAAAGACTTTGAAACAAACTCTTGGAGACTTACTGCTTTAGAAACTTCGTAAAATATATACCCATACATATATAAAAAGAGTTAAAATGAGAAGTCCTATATTAGAACAAAAGCTTTTACTAGACACTACAGGTTAACAAATACAACACCCAATGCCAACAGTGGGTTGCCTCTTTTAGAGTTGTCAGCCAGTGAGATTACATAGGGCAATGCAGATTACTGCCAACGTTCTTGTTTATTCCCCATAACTTGACATTAAAAAACTATTTATGAGGAGATGATGGGCCTTTGACATAGTAAGAGACACCAAATTGGTACTCACCTAGCATCTTCATTTTTATTGGCTACCTTTCATAGTGCTAGAAAATTATATTAAGCTACCAGAGGTGAAAGGGATTCATCAGACTTGCCCAACTGTGAACTTGGGAAGTTTCAATGATGACCAGCTTTGCAATAGGCACATTGGTATAAGAGTGGCACAAATATCAAGGGGGTGACCAGACACTTTTGGTTTGAACTTAATGTTACACCATAAGATGAAACCAGTAACTTACACAATTATCAGGGTCAAGAACCTTTGGCTACACAGCTCATTTATCCAAAGTGGATATAATACTGTCTGCTAAATGGTCATAGTGTTACCTGATTCCTAATGACTTACAGATACACTAACAGATTAGTGCAGCAGTTCTCAACCTATGGCTTACAACCACTGAGTCACAGGGGACATTCAATACCATCTGTAAACACAGATGTTTACATTATTATTCACAACAGTAGCAAAATTACAGTTATGAGGTAGCAACAAAACTAATTTTACAGTCTGCAGTCACTGCAACATGAGGAACTTAAATAAGGGTTGTAGTGTCAGGAAGGTTAAGAACCACTGCATTAGTACATCTTTCAACCCTCATTTGAAACACTTATTTTTTTTTCATTTTTTATTAAATATGTTCTTCATTTACATTTCCAATGCTATCCCGAAAGTACCCTATACCCTCCCCCCACCTGCTCCCCATTTTACCCACTCCGGCTTCCTGGCCCTGGCATTCTCCTGAACTGGGGCATATAATCTTCACAAGACCAAGGGGCCTCTCTTCCCAATGATGGCCTGATACATAAGCAACTAGAGACACAAGCACTGGAGTTGGGGGAACTCGTTAGTTCATATTGTTGTTCCTCCTTCAGCTCCTTGGGTACTTTCTCTAGCTCCTTCATTTGGGGCCCTGTGTTCCATCCAATAGATGACTGTGAGCATCCACTTCTGAAAAAATATGGAATGCTTCCTAAATTTGCGAGTCATCCTTGTGCAGGGGCCATGCAAATCTTCTCTGTATCATTCCATTTTTTTAGTATATGTGCCGCCGAAGAAGCAAGCACAAGACACTTATTTCTTCAAAAGATAGTGATTACTGCAGACACCATCAAGTGTTCAAATTGCAGAGAATAAAAGATCATGAAATACTCAACCCAGAATAGAACACAATATCACATAAATCCTCTGTGGCTCAGAGATCATTGCAAAATGAAAACGGAAAAAAAAAATAATTGGTTGTTTTTTTTTTTGTTTGCTTCTTCTTTTGTTCTTGTTTTTTTTGTTTGTTTGTTTGTTTGTTTTTGTTTTTGTTTAGAGACAGGGTTTCTCTGTGTAGGCCTGGCTGTCCTGGAACTCACTCCAGAGACCAACCTGGTCTCAAACTCAGAAATCCACCTTCCTCTGTCTCCCAAGTGCTGGGATTAAAGGTGTGTACCACCACTGCCCAGCTGAAAAATGGAAAAAATTAAGAATTCTCAACTGTGGAATACCGAATGACTGAGAAGCACCTGAAAAAATGTTCAACATCCTTAATCATCAGGCAAATGCAAATCAAAATACCCCTGAGATTCCACCTCACACCAGTAAGAATGGCTGAGATCAAAAATCAGGTGACAGCAGATGCTGGCGTGGATGTGGAGAAAGGGGAACATTCCTCCAGTGTTGGTGGGACTGCAAGCTTGTTCAACCACTCTGGAAATCAGTCTGGCGGTTCCTCAGAAAAGTGGACATAGTACTACAGGAAGATCCTGCAATACCTCTACTTGGCATATATCCAGAAGAGGTTCCATCTGGTAATAAGGACACATGTTCCACTATGTTCATAGCAGCCTTATTCATAATAGCCAGAAACTGGAAAGAACCCAGATGTCCCTCAACAGAGGAATGGATACAAAAAATTTGGTACATTTACACAATGGAGTACTACTCAGCTATTAGAAACAATGAATATATGAAATTCCTAGNAAGCACACATTGAAGGAGTTACAGAGATCATGTGTGAAGCTGAATCAAAAGGATGGACCAACCAGTGACTGCGGCTCCCAGGGATCCTTCCCATAATCAGCCACCAAAAATAAACACTATTGCATATGCCAGCAAGATAATGCTGAAAGGGCCCTGATATAGCTGTCTCGTGGGAGGCTATACCAGTGCCTGGCAAACATGGAAGTGGATGCTCACAGTCAGCTATTAGTTGGAACACATAACTCCCAAGGAAGGAGCTAGAGAAAGAACCCAAGGAGCTGAAGATATCTTCAACCCTATAGGTGGAAGAATAACATGAACTAACTAGTTTCCCCTGTGCTCATGTCTCTAGCTGCATATATGGAAGAAGATGGCCTAGTTGGCCATCATTGGGAGGAGAGGCCCCTTGGTAATGCAGACTTTATATGCCCCAGTACAGGGGAACGCCAGGGCCATTACGTGGGAGGGGGTGGGTAGGGGAGCAGTGCGGGGATGGGGAACTTTCTGGATAACACTTGGAATGTAAATGAATAAAATATCTAATAAATAGAAAAAAGGGAAAAAAAGAAGTAGTCTTGATGGAAGAATATAGAAAAAGTGTTTTCTAGACATAGTGAGGAAGTTGCACATACAAACTCGTAGCATTTGTTATAGCATGCTCAAGACTGAAATAATCTCAAGCCAGACAAAATCCAAACAAGAAGCATGGAGGTGGTCACAAAGTCCTACCCCTGAGAAGTCATTTACAATGGATAGTGGTTGAGAAAGGGAGGAAAAGTCAATTCTCTTCAAGGCTCTCATGAGTTTATAAGTAGATGTTGACTTTAACCATGCCGTGCAGATCTTGTCTTTTGGACCTGGGATCTAAGAGCTGAAAGAATGTCTGGAGTCTGATGCTGTAGACAAGCTTACTTCAGTTTCACTGCAATTTTATACATGAAAGTATCAAAGAAAGCACTTATCTAAGGTTGTTTGAGTTCAGAAAATCATGGCCAGAAAAACATGATGAGAAAAACATGTAAATAAATACCAGTAAACAAGTACCTATTAACAGTGCAGCCCTTTCCTAGAACATACTTGGGACAGACTGATTTTAACACAATTGCTTGGGATATACTACAGATTTTATCTGGGAAAGCACAAAAACAAGGCAGAAGGATATATGGACATTCCGGGTACACTGAATAGATTGGGTTCTATAGCTGTACTCTGACATCTAAGAAGAAGAAACATATCTTATAAATTGAATATAAATGATTGTCAGAGGTGTCATGAAATCACATCCAAAAACAATTCAGGGAGCAAAGTGCATCTGAGGTAAAAGGTCCTCTGCCTTTTTACCTAAAACCTCTCTCACAATTACCCAAGACATTGTTCACCATGGATCATTCTTTAGTCTGTGTTATGGAAAGTGAGGATCTTTTATTAATTGTGTAGTACCTAGTATGTAACAAGTACTTTCAATAGATCTATTGAGAGAAAAAAATTCTCTCTTTTAAGCTTTCCCGACTCTTAGTCAAAACAATTTTTGGAAGCAAATAAATTCTGAGGATCTTTTACTGGAGCTCAGATATCTAAAGCAACTCATTTTGGTTTGGATTTTGAACACTTAGACACTTCTGGCTGCTCTTTATGAGATATTACAGTGCTTTACATGCTTTCACCGAGCAGTTAACTAGAGCCAGAAGTATGAAGTGCAATTATGTTTCATCAATTTGATTTGATATTATAACAATAACATTTTAGTGATTTTGAAGGTAATTACCTCAAGATCAGAGGCTGTGCCTGCCCTATGTTCAGGTCTCTGCAAAGTGGCTCAATTGGCCATGACATGGTCAATTTAGTAGTTTAGACTATCTTAATGATGGCTTGAGTGGCAATCAATCAGAATTAATGTGCTTTGATCCAATTTCATCATTAAAATGAAGAAAACCCTGGAATGACTGTGCCATGTTACATTATTTTGGGGTCATAGGAAATGTCCCATAAACCATGACACATAATGCCTTAAATATTAGAGTACTTACCAAATAAATATGATAGTGATGGTCTGTTAGAATGGTATGCTGATGAAAAAAATGGAGATACCCCACAAATTAGTGATGGTCCTGGTTTCTGTGTCTCTGTTCTCCCATTCTCTCTTTGCCTCTGTCTGTCTGTCTGTCTGTCTGTCTGTCTGTCTGTCTGTCTGTCTGTCTGTCTGTCTCTCCCTCTCTTTCTCTCTCCCTCTACTTCCACCTACCTCTCTCTAACAATCTTAACTATACCTGGATTTGTTTTTAAATGATCAGAAGTTCTAGTTTCGAAACATAAAAGTATGTATGGCACTTTTAAAATATTTTAATTTACATCTTCAGAAGGCCTAGCTAAAATTACAATTAAGTTGAACACTTGGTATATTGTTTAGATTTCATTTCTTTGTTTCTTTCATTATCACTGTGATATGCCATATTGACATATATTAATTTTGTAGACCAGTCCATATGGAGTTATATTGAACTTCTTTCATAATTTCAAGTCATCATAATACTTATAACATCATCTCTATAGATTTCTATTTAAATTATTAGGAGGATTTTATGCATTATTTATGTCACAGTATCTACTGTCATAATGCTTATACTTTGTGAAAATGTTATTTTTACACTTTAGTACCAAAGTAATTATTATACAATAAAAATGCATTTTGTACCTAGGGTTTTTTCTTGCACAGATTAATAAAAGAACAGGGAAGTGAAGAAGCAATATTTCAGTATTTTAGCAAAAGATATCCTGTAAGAACCAAACTCCTGTTCAGGATGCCATGGATTAAATTGGGGCCACATTCAAATTAATATACAGAAGTCATAATCTCCGCTATTATTATTTTTTGGATTACCTTTAAAGGTAGTAATTAAGCTTAATTAGGTACCTAATGATGGCATTGTAATCTGTAAGAATTGTATCTTGATAAGAAGATGGAGATACACCACAAATTAGTAATGGTCCTGGCTTCTGTGTCTCTGTCTCCCATTCTCTCTTTGTCTCTGTCTATCTCTCCCTCTCTTCCTCTCTCCCTCTACTTTCCTCCCCCTCTATCTACTCCCTTCTCTCTACAAAAATACAGAGAGAGAGAAAGAGAGAGATAGAGAGAGAGAAAGAAAGAAAGAAAGAAAGAAAGAAAAGAAAGAAAGAAAGGAAGAAAGAAAGAAAGCAATCCAAGTGAGATGGTAATTGTTCATTATGAAAAGGACATTTTAGAATCATTTGGGAGAGAGGCGTCTGAATATGTCTGTGAAGAATCTGCTTAATTGGATTGATTGTGATGGGAATACCTCTCTAAAGTTGGAAAAGATCATTCATTGGATTATATAAGAAATGGAGCAATGAATCTGGATAGCTTACATGCATTTGTTCCCTGTTCTTCTGACTATAGATACAATATGACCAGCCTCTTCAAGCTCCTACTGCTTTGACTTCCTCTTCAAAATAGAGTATGCCTTGAAATATGAGATAAAATAAATTATACTAAACTTTCTGCTTGAAGTTGCTATTTTCATAATATGATTTTATTGTTAGTATACAAGCAATTCCATCGGCCTGCTCTCAGTGACCTAGCAACTGTTTATTTCATTACCTGCCACTGCTGCCAGGTACCTATGTGCTGCAAATAAAAGGACAACTAACCACCCCTCTGCTCTCTCTCTGCATTCTCTCTGTATTCTCTCTGCATTCTCTCTCTCTCTCTCTCTCTCTCTCTCTCTCTCTCTCTCTCTCTCTCTGTGTGTGTGTGTCTGTGTCTGTGTTCCCTCTCTGTCCTTTCTTTCTGCCCTCATAGCTCCCTGTCTGTCTGGTTGTTTACTTGTCCACTTGTCTTCCTCTAACTCTTCCCCAGGTTCCCAACCAAACACATCTCCCAAGAATTCTCCTTTACACCAGATCTGTTACATGATGTAATTTCTCAGAGGTATCCTTAGGCAGAGCACCACCAAATGTACCCCCCCAGCAAGATGCATGATTTATTATCATAACAGTTATAGCAATAAGAATGGAAACTACGGTTCCATATATGGGTACAATTGAAAAGGCAGACAGGCAAGCCCGGATAAATGGTGGAATCAGGAACTAACATTTTCATCCAGAACTGTGGGCCTGTGTACTGGAGGTCTTCCATGGAGATCTCTGGCCTGACCAGGTATGAGAGTTCCAGCAAAGGGAAACAAGTGTGAGCAGGGAGAGCAAGTCTTTTCTGTAGCTTCTGCTGTTGCAGTTGGCGCCATCTCTGTCTCTACTGTGCCCTCTCGGTTACTTCATGCTGCCCTGTGCTGAGCTGGGTTGCACTAGGCTGATGGGAGGTTAACTAGCCAGTGAGGAGTTCAGGGGAGCTTCAGGTGACATTTTAGGAGAAGAGACCTCTTCCCAAGTGTTACAGCTCTTAGCACAGAAACTCACGGATGATAGAGTAGTTTTTGCACACCTTTAATCTGGGTATGATTTTTTTTTTCAACTTTTATTAGATATTTTCTTCATTTACATTTCAAGTGTTATCCAGAAAGTTCCCTATATCCTCCCCCCTCCCGGCCCTGCTACCCTACCCACCCGCTCCCACCCCCTAGCCCCGGCGTTCCCCTGTATTGGGGCAAATAAAGTCTGCATAACCAAGGGGCCTCTCTTCCCACTGATGGCCAACTAGGCCATCCTCTTCTATATATGCAGCTAGAGACACGAGCCCAGGGGGTACTAGTTAGTTCATGGTTATTCTTCCACCTATAGGGTTGAAGACCCCTTTAGCTCCTTGGGTACTTTCTCTNTCTTTTTTCCACTGGATAGTTTTAGCTCCCTTGTCAAAGATCAGGTGAGCATAGGTGTGTGGATTCATTTCTGGGTCTTCGATCCTATTCCATTGATCTACCTGTCTGTTGCTGTACCAGTACCATGCAGTTTTTGTTACGATTGCTCTGTAATACAGCTTGAGGTCAGGCATGGTGATTCCCTACACAGTATTGGGGTAGGTCACGATTTGACAACAGGTACTTTTCTTTGGCTTGGGCTGAGGGCTTTGGGGAAACCTTATTTCGTTTGGGAGGGTTTGTGCTGCTCCTGCTCCTACATGAGGACATGACTGATAGCCACACACCTCTCTATGGGGGAGGGTTGTGGGAGTCTGTAGCTGTGACAGGAGCCAAGGGCTCAAGAGGCATGGCCGAATACCTGCAATCCCTCATCGATGGAAGTTGCCTACCAGGTATCCTGGGTTCAAGGCCTAGCTGGAAATGAGATAAGGATGTCTGTGCACAGCTCACTGCACCACACAGACCTATGAGAAAATTTAGGTAAGTCACTCAGTTTGTGGCATCCTGTTATAGTGGCCTCTCTCTGCTTTGTTTTTGCAATTTAAGATCTGATTGCTCAACTTCCAGGTTGACCTGTCTGCTGCCATGCTGTCTTAATCATTAGGGGTTCTGATAAACTCTTTCTTCCATAAATTACTTTTGGTCAGGCTTTCAAAGTTCATAGCTCTACCCTATGGTCTGGGCAATCATGTGTAATTGGTTGTACACAAAATGATCCTGACACCAGAAAGATTGCTCAGTAGTAAAAAAAACACTGGCTGCTCTTCCTGGATCTTGAGTTCAATTCCTAGCATTCATATCGTGTCTCAAAACCATGTATAAATTTGGAATCTTGTGTTCCAATGTTCTCTTCTGGTATGTAGATCTAAATATTAAGAAAATACCCATACATAAAATTGATGTTCCAAACTACTGACTAAATATCAACATTGTTGTGTTTTTCAGTCAGTTTTTAAACAACTCAAAATAAAAATCATAGTTAATAATAAATAAGTAATAGAAGCATGCCAGGACAGGATTTGAAAATTCATCTTCAAAGGAGCTAAAATTATATTTGTAATATTAATATTAGTAAATGAGATAACAAGTGATAAAACTTTTTAGAAAACTCTCGAGATCTCAAGTTTAAAAACCACCTCTCTCTCTTTCTCTCTCTCTCTCCCTCTCTCCCTCTCTCTCTCTAAAATTTTGTAAACAGAGTCTCACGTATTCTCAAACTTACATATTTTTGAATGGCTTTGAACTTTTGATTTTCCTGCTACCAATATCCAATGGCATAATTTCAGTCACACAGTCTTCATTGTTTACGAAGTTTATGGTGATTTGAATGAAAATGCCCCTCACAGGCTCATATACTTGCATGTTTATTTCCCCATTGATGAACTCTTTGGGATTAGGCGATATGGCCCTGGTGGAGTAGGTGTTTTCTTTTTGGAGAAGGTGTATCTCTGAGGGTAGGCTTTGAGGTTTCAAATGTCCATGCCAGTCCCAGTTTTGCTCTTGCTCTTTCTCTCCTGCTATCTGCAGATCAGTATGTAAAGTTCTCAGCTACCTCTCCAGCACCATGCCTACTTGTATGCTATGATGATGACTTCTGTGATGGTAACAGACTAACCCTCTGAAACTGTAAAGCAACCCCCAATTAAATGTTTTCTTTAATGGGTTGCCTTGGTCATGGTGTTTCTTTACAGCAATAAGCCATCAACTAAGACAAAGATCATTTCACATAAGACACTGAACCTCAGGCTATTTTCATTCTAAGCAAGTTATATACCAATGAAACAATATCTCCAGCAAAGATTCTTTCTAATTAGGAGAAGTTAAAATATAATGACAAATTTTAAAAAGTTGCTAAAGTTTTCATAGTAATAAATGTGGAAAACAGTATATTGATCAGTGTTAAATGTGTCTAGCACTAGTGTTGATATCATGCCATAAACTGAGCATACATTGCATTCATAGCAACTATTATAAGTATATACTTTGACTTTTCCAATGTAAAATCATCCTTTTTTAATATTTTCAATCTATAGTTGATACTTAGAGCATGAAGAATATAATAAAATGCCACTCCTATTATGGCCTATCTTCTATACCAAAATAGATTATCACAGACCTAAAAATAATTGAAAAATGTTTAGTCTGAGAGAAATGATACTCACTGTAGGGAGAAAATCTCATGTCCGTGTTTGAAAGCTGATCTTTTAAAGCATTGTTATGCTATCGCTAATTAATTCATAAAGTTTCATTCTAAATTTCAGTACACCACTATTGTGAATAGCCATGATCAAATCTCTATGCCAAAGATGGAGATTTATATTTAGCTAAGGACATTTAAAAGATTATTTAGAAAATAAAAACATTATTTGGTCTAGTCAGTCTAAAACTTCTTTTATAAGAAGACATAAATTTTTAAAGAAAATTATTGTTAATTGAAATTAAATCAGACTCAGTATCTAAGTTACAGTTTTAGTAAATCATTCATTGAACATTTATTGGTGATATGTTGGCCAAGGCATCTATGATGGTAATTAAAACCCTGTGGAACGCTGTGTTTATTTTTAATATAGTGATGATTAAAGAACAATGATGACTTACTAACTACTGAACAAAGAAGGAAGTAGAAGAATGCATTTGATGTCTTCTCCTCTAGATATGTTTCTACTGAGTTAACTTTTCAGATGCAAATTTAAATTGCATTTAGTTCACTAAATAGGTCAGAAATATCAACTAATTCAGCATTTTTAAAAGAAATGTAAGCTGCAATTACATGTATGTAGTTTTAAATTTCCTAGTAACCATATTAAAAGGAATGCATATTGGTTAAATTCATTTGTAAAATATATTCATACTTGTGCGTAGAACATAGTATCACCATATAATCAAGATCAGTTATTATTGAAATATTTTGCATTCTTGTTGTGTTCTAACTCTCTTATGCATGTTTTATGCTTACTGAATATTTCCATTTCTAGTAACCAGATTTCAGGCACTTAGTAATCATATAGTCAGTTTACAGTGCATTTTCCACCATTTTATAATGCAGGCATTGTTCTCATCCATCTGTATCATACATCGCTCTGGGAAATTATATCTATTGTTTTCTTTAAAAAGCTTACCTCTTAGATTACCCAAGAGATGAACCTTTCCTGAGATGTCAATTTCAGTTTCTTAGTTCAGTTGGATAATGTCTATTGATTTGATACCAATAAGGGTGCCTTACAAAGAAATAGTATTGTCTTTCTTAGAATCACTCCAACCCTAAAAAGTCCTTTTGGTTTTGTTTTGTTTTGTTTTGTTTTGCTTTGCTTTGTTTTGTTTTGTTTTTTTGGTTTGTTTGTTTTTGTTTGTTTGTTTTGTTTTGTTTTTCGAGAAAGGGTTTCTCTGTATAGCCCTGGCTGTCCTGGAACTCACTTTGTAGACCAGGCTGGCCTCGAACTCAGAAATCCACCTACTTCTGTCTCCTGAGTGCTGGGATTAAAGGCGTGAGCCACCACGCCTGGCAAAAATCCTTCTTTTAAATGACCATTTTCATGTTCTTATGCACATACTTTTATTGTAGTATCAAAAAAGTTTCAGGGCATTTATTGACTAAATATTTCACCCTGTTTGGTATAAAACATCCCAAGTTTTTAGTCACACTAACCTGGCTTATAATTCTAAATCTGTTTCTTCTGGTTCCTTAACCTTGGTCAACAGTCATATTTAAAGTGAAGAAACATATGGCATAATATTTATAAATTTATGTAAATACATTGACTCATTAGCAAGCAACCTCTAAGTAGTGATTGTATTATTGTTAATAACATTTCTAATAAGTGACATTTTAGTTTTATGCTATTTATGCCTAATAGAAGTCATTTTATTTATTAATTCAATTAGTAAATGTGTAACAGATTATATCAAGTAAGAACATGACCACTCCAAGGTATGGTTGAGAGAAATCTTTATTGTAGATATGAGGGAGAGTACAGTCAGAGACATAAAAGTCCTGAGCAGGGGAAAAACAGGTAGTATACTAGACATGGCCAGCAGAATGGACTGAATGACTAGAGGAGCAAGCAAGCGAGGAGGACCATGATATGAAGGAAAAGAGGATTAAGAGAGATCATGGCTGATTCAGCAGGGTTATAATTGGAATTAGAAGGTGAGAGAGGGAAGCCCTAAACCTGGAGAAGATTAGGGTAGTGGATGAAGTTAAAAGAGCCAGGATACTAGCATAGACTCTGTAATAGATATTTGCTATGCAGATCAGACAACAGAAACTTGTTCAGAGTCTACCTTTCACAAAGCAGAAACCTAAGAATTAGGTAAGCAAACAAATTGAATGTTTTTGTCCTAAAATCTAACAAATTTGTGACAGGTTTGGATTATTTATATGTATATAACTTATGTAGGCCTGCCATGGCATTCAATGTATTTACATAAATTTATAAATATGTACATTCAATAGCTATCACAGTTCCTCATTTTTCTGTTGTTTAATTAAAAAAAAAAAGATTGCTGTAAAACCTTCCAGAAACCACCTGACACCCCCCCCCCAAAAAAAAAAAAAAAACTGGGTCTGAGTTAGAGAATTGTCTCCTTTATAAAATATTATTATTATTATTATTATTATTATTATTATTATTATTATTATAACAATAAAGTCTTATGTGGAGAAAAGGGTTAGGACCAAACAAGCTGAGGTCAAGATTCTATTAGAAGAAATGGGCATGCAGACTATATACATTCAATAATACATGCACATACATAGAGTCATGCATACACTCACAGAAAGAGCCAAGCTAACAATACCTCCTTGAATTTAGTATTTTAAACAAATATTAAGCAATTTGGTAGGTGTGCAGAATATTCAATGTTTTAAAAGTTTGAAGTTCCACTTTGAGTCACAGATGAGTTTTTGTTAGGTTTTGTTTGTTTCTGGTTTTTTTTTTTTTTCCCTCATTACTTTGACTCTTTCATCAGTGATCTGTAGAGTAGCAGAAACAGAACTGTTATTCACACAGGAAATGGCATAGTCTTATGTGGATAACTGCCACTCTTTAAGATTTGCTCATTCAAATAACACTAGTGTGGGAATAGTCAATTGAAAAATTTTAAAAAGAAAAGGCTCACAAAACACTGCAGGTTCTCAGATGGAAATATGTTAAGATTTTAATTTTGCAGATTAAAAGGGCTATCATCCTTGTGGACAAAAACACTAGATTTTTCTTCAGCCAGAGACATACTCTTTTAAATTACACTTTTTAATTTTGAAGTAATTGTCATAGCTGTACTTTTGTTTCTAGTTCCCATGTTAGATTCTACAGCCATTAAAAATATGGATAAAATTTCCAATTGAGAATTAGATGCTGAGGAAAATGTGTTAACATTTGATAAGGAGACATTCATTTTTTAAATCATTCCATTCTTTTACATCTTAAATGATATTCCACTTTCCAGTTATATCTCCACACCTTCCCTTTGTCTCCTTCCCTTTGTCTCTATGAGGGTGCTCCCCTACCCACCCACCCTTTCCCGCCCCACCATTACATACTCTAGGACATCAAACCTCCAAAGGACCAAGGGACTCCCCTCCCCTTGATGTCAGACAAGGCCATCCTCTGCTCTATGTATATCTGGAGCCAATGATCCTTCCCTGGCTGGTGATCTAGTCCCTGGGTGCACTGGGAGGTCCTGCAAGCAGACAATGTTCTTCCTATAGGGTTGTATTCCCCTTCCACTAGGAGCCATTCTTAATAATGGGTGTGAATAGTAGTTTAAGGATCACATTTTTTATTGACTTCTTGTATATGATACTTTCTTTGTTCTGTGACCTCAGTTTACTCACTTATACTTTGATAATAATATAAATAATAAAGTTATTGTTATATCACTATTATTACCTTGAAGGATATTTACAATGAAGACTATCATGATAAATCAGATGATGGTAATTAGTTTCTCCAGTAAAGACTGTAAAGACTATATGGTTGACCTTTGTACCTTTTCTGTAATTTTTGTGATTGTCTATAATTTATTGAAATGGTGCTTAATATATAGTATCTTTGAATTCTTATACAGTATACTTTCCTAGACAATGACACAGAAATTACAGTGATCCTTAGAGTATGTGGCCCATTTTCTTAAAAGTATAGCTCCTTCTTCAGGTTTTATACTTGTTCATATATCTATCTTCTTCTAATAGATTTCCAAATGTGGAGAGAATGACAGATGACACAAGTGTTTAAGATATACTCAAGCAACTTGCCATAAACATTTAGCTTAAGATGATCTTATCAAATGGATCCAGCCTGTGGGGTATAATATCGCTCAAGGCTAAAGGTATTTTCTCCCCTGGGAACTCTGTAGGTGTTTTTGATTGTTTGACGTTGGCTTTTTAATTTTCTCTCTAAATCCAAGGTTCCTCATAAAAGACTGACCATTTCCATGCCTTTCCCCCAGCTTTCCAGTCAACTAGACTAGCATTATGGCATTTTAAATGAATTACTTTCCTTCCCAGAACTCTTTTCCTGGGAAAGTTTTATAATATATTACAGCATTTCAAGAGCAAATCTAAAGTAACTTTGAAAGTGTCTGTACATTGCAGAGAAAGCCTTGAGTATACTTTCATGTGCTTCCAAATTCCCTTTCGTAACTAAATCATGTAAAAGCTGTGAAGGTTCACAAATATGTCAAGGCAAATGATGTTCATTTGATTTCACTTTTGAGTTTAAAATAGGTTCATCCTTGGATAGGAAGGTCAGATTCCAGACATGAGGCCTTTGGAATGTCTCCAGAAAGGCAGTATTGTTGACTTGGCTAGAGGATAAAGCACTGTCTTATTTCTGCCTGTCAGTTTCTCAGAATGAGCTACAGGATTTGATCATTGCTGACTTAGAAGAATAATTAAATCTTATTTGCCTATTTGGAAACTGTTTGCCAGAACAAAAGACAGAAAATAATTGTCTATTTGTTTTCAAAAGAATGTAATTTAAAAGCACTGGGAGTTTTTTGAACTCTCTTTGGGAAGACCATGCAAGTAAGTTGATGTCAAATGTAAATGAAGCTAGCCTTACTTGAGTATGGCTCAAGGAAACTTGTTGCATTTCTTTCAGATGTCTTACAATTCTGGTCATTATGTGGTCTTCTTCATTATTTGATTGATATAGAAACAAATCTCTTGATGTTACATATTTGAAAAAATTAACTAGTATTTTTAAAACAAATCTTTGAATTCCATTGGCCACAAACATATATGACAGCCAGCATATACGAATTCTGACCTTTTGGAAAGTGTCTTGTGCATTAGCATTGTAAAAGCATAAAGGGTATAGAATTATTTCCAGGGTCTGCATTCATCACATGATATTGATGATGTGAAGTTCTACCTGATGTTTGATTTATAACTTCCCAGTTTTAAAGTGCTTTTTGCGGGAAGTAAAAATGGTACCTCAATCCTATATTGTTCTCCGTGAGTATAATGTACATTCTGATTTAATAGTTTTTATACTCTCCATTTTTTATTAATGCACCATGAATATGCTGTGGTTTTTATTGTGAATAACCAATAAAGGATGGTTGTAAAAATAGTCATAACACTATTCTATTTTCTTCCATGCTTTAATCTCCCACTGTAAACTTAGATGCTGCTCAAAAAGGGAATTAAAGTAAAACTAACTCGCAAAGAAAACTTCTGACAATATTCCTTCAACTTCCATGGCTTCATTCACTGAACATACAACAGCACACATTTTACTTTGTCTCTTGCTCTGTATTCTTCCTTACTACAAGCTTTTTATTATCAGTCATTGAAAATTGCATGTAAAATTTGAAGACATGCATTTCAGATGTGTCTTCACAAAGATACACACACACACACACACACACACACACACACACACACACACA
>LR753351.1:996990-1029613 GCA_902729485.2 Mus minutoides | reverse complement strand
TAGAAAGACAAGCCGAAATTTCATGAACAATCGATTTAGATGCTGAGGCAGTACCTTTTACAAGACTCATGGGAAAAAAAAAAAACAAAAAAAACAAAAAAAAACAAACTTTCCTGAAGTAGTTTTCAAATATATGTAATAATACAAAAGTTGGATTTGAGCCAAATCTGGAAAGCATAATAACATTGAAAGTGACAGAGAACATTAACCTATCCTGGCGATTCTAGAAGTGGGAAGACAGGGATATGTATAAGAGGATTACAAATAAAACCGATCCAATGGTTTATTTTCTTTAATTTTTTTTTTCAAAAATAGAAAACATGAAGTTTTAAAAGAAAAATTAAGCTAGCTTTTAGAGATTCTTAAATGGAAGGCTAACAAATTTGGACTGAATTCTGTAGCTGATAAAAATCCATGGAACACTTCTGAGTGGAAATGTAACATCATTTAGGAAAAGGACAGAGCAATGTATAGATCAGACAAAAATGAAACAGATCAGAGAGCCTGGAAAAGATTGAATCATCATCCTTATACAGGGCAGGAGGATTGCCAGCTTAGAGCATTTTTGAGACATATACTTATTAGAAATCTAAAGGGTATATACATTAAAGAATACAGGATAGATAGACTCCAAAAATTGGGATTTAGAAAATCCTCAACCCACACTGAAGATTAAAGCTATGAATTGATAAAGGAAGAAAAAAGTGTTTTCTAATCTTTTTACTGTGGGTATAAATAGAAATCATTATGATAATCGAAATAAGCCTTGCTCAGAAAAAGAAATACTGTATGTTTCCTCTTATATGCAAAAATTGTCTATGTATTATGTTTGTGTCTCTGTCTATGTATACATTCACATACATTCATACATACATATTTGTGGATTTGTATATAAGAAAACAAAAGGGGCCCATGAGAGAAAAGAAATTGATATTAAGGGAAGTGGGAAATAGAGAACATATCTAACAAGAAAGCAAAAGTGGGAGACTAGAAAAATAAATAGAATCAACTATATGGGGGAAGGAGATATGGAGCAGAGCACAGAGGAAGGGGGATAAGTAAGAAGAAGATACACATATGATTATTTTATGATGAAGCCCAATAGTTCTGTGCTAATGTGAAAATATAGTCTTTTTTACTAAAATTATGCCTTTATTTAAATAACTTTTCATTACTTTATGTTCAGTAATTATATTAATATTTAACAGCATACTTTTAGAAGAAAATTAACTTTAAAAATACATGTTCAATGGTCTCAGAACTGTTTGTCTCAATTGGCCAATTAAGTTTAATAGTAAAAGACTGATTAATGATAACAATACATTGTAAAACCTTCAGAAGGAAAGAATGTTTTGTGGGCCACTTTTTTTATGTGTGTGGCAATTTTAAGTTACTAGTTTTCTTTTCTTTTCTTTTCTTTTCTTTTCTTTTCTTTTCTTTTCTTTTCTTTCTTCTTTCTTTCTTTCTTTCTTTCTTTCTTTCTTTCTTTCTTTTTCTTTAAGTACTAGTTTTCAAAATCAGTACCTTTAATGGAAAAAACTTGACCAAAAATCTATCAGAGAATTTTGAGACCATTAAAACAAGTTTAATGAGAAAAAAATTACATGTTCAAGATAATTGTACCTTATCTTTTTATGTTGATAAAAATTATTCAAATACTCAGAATTTTAAGCTGATAATCCACTATTGTCAATAGGATTTTATGTAAAATTTAATTATAAAATCATAATTTTGCTAAAATGAGTATAAAAGAAATTAATTTAGGGAATAGTATACATTTATTTATAATTTTCATATAACTTTGATCTTGCTACTCCCCATTTTGATTTAGATGATATTTGTTTTACTAATTTATGAGTGGAGTGTTCTAAATAGAATTAATAGAATTAAGTTAAAAAGTTATGAAATAAATAGTACAAATTTTAAGTGTACAACTTGATGCTCTTTCTCCAATATACAATCTCATATAACTGCATCCATCATCAATATATAAGACCTATGTTTCTACCCAGAACATTTCTTTTTCTTTTACTGCCAAATAATCATGCACCCCAGTTCTTGTGAAGTTCTTATTTCTGTGATCATACATTAGTTTTACTTTTGGACCTTAATAGAAATAAAATTATAAAGATTAAAATTTTACATGTCATCTATCTGTAAATTATGTATTTATTGTTTCGTTTTAGGTATGTTGGTACATACATCAATAATCATTTCCTTTTTTGCTACTGAATTGCACTTCATTAAATGAATATAACATAATTTGTTTCCATTCAGCTGTCACACATTTATTCCTCTAGTCTGAGGCTATTATGAATAAAGATGTAATGAACAATTTTAACCTCACCATATTCTGTGTGCACATATGAATACAAGTTTATCTGTTTTGAGTTACTCTTTAGTAGTCTGTCAGAATATGGTTCAAGAATGGTGTCATCTGAGGAAAATTCTGAGTGCTTGTGAGAAGACTAATAAAACAAGAGTCTTGTGACCTCAGTTTCTTCAAAACAGGAATTGTTCTTAGAATTATTTTCATACTTCTCTCAGGTGTAGTTAATAGGGTTGAGTTTACTTCAGATTATTCATTAAAGCTGGATATTGTTATTTGTTTATATGTATATATATGTATATATATATATGCATATATACATGCGTGTATGTATATATGTATGTGTATGTATATGTGAATATATATGTACATATGTTTATATGCATCTATGTTTTTTGCCATATGTGGCTAGTTCACCATGTATAACTTGCCCTAGTGATTGTGCACTTTATCAATGTGACTCTTCTTAAACCTCAGAGTATGAATTTTCTGATGCTTTGGATTTAGTTGGCTGTTGCAAGAAACCTTAATCCATCTCATTTATTGGCCCCATTTTTCTAGGCTCTCTGATTCTAGAGCAATTACAATAATGGGTCACAAAGTATATATATATATATATATATGTGTGTGTGTGTGTGTGTGTGTGTGTGTGTGTGAATATATATATATATATGTTTGTATATATATATATATATATGTATATGTATGTGTATATATATATATATATATATATATATATATATATATATATAATGAGATTACTTAAAATGCTTTTATATATAGCTATACCATTTGCCAGTTACATTAGGAATCTTTGGAGGTTTTTTTATCTATGCTAATATTTAGAATCTTCAGGTTTTTGATAGCCCAGATTTTAATTTTCATTTATTAATTTATTTACTTTACATCCCTATTACAGCTTCCCCTCCCTGATCTCCTCCTCCCATCCTCCCTTTTTTTTTCCCTCAGAAGTGGTGGTTTCCTATGGATATCAACCCATCTTGGCATATCAAGTTGCAATAGGACTAAATGCATTTTCTTCTATTGTGGCTAGACAAGGCAGAAAAGTTAGGGAAAAGGGATCAAAAGAGAGGCAACAAAGTCTGATGTAGCCCCTGTTCCTGCTGTTAGGCTTTCCACATGAAGACCAAACCTCATACCAGTTGCATAAGTTCACAGGGCCTAGGTCCATTGGATTCATCCTCTCTGGTTGGCAGTTCATTCTCAGTGAACCCCTATAGACCTAGGTTATTTGATTCTGTATGTTTTCTTCTGGCCTGCATCACTTCTCTGGATCCTTCAATCTTTTCTCCTCATCTTCCACAGTGTTCCCCCAGCTATGCCTAATATTTGAGTGTTCCCCCAGCTATGCCTTATATTTGTTTCCATCATCTGCTAGGTCTTCACCAGATGGCAATTATGGTACATTCCTGTCTGCAAGAATAGCAAAATATCATTAATAGCATCAAGGGTGGACTCTTTCTCAAGGAATGAGTATTAAATTGGGGTACTCATTGCTTAGGTGTTTCCTCAGTCTCTGCACAATCTTCATCCCTACATAACTTGTAGGCAAGAAAAATTCTGGGTGAAATGTTATCCCTCCTGTTCCCATCTCCAACCCCTCTCCCAACCAGTTCCCTCCCTCCATCTACTCTTGATGTTTATTTCCTCATGAGAGTGAGATACCAGCATGCTCCCTTGAGCCCTTCTGTTACTTAGTTTGTTTGGGTCTGTGGATTATAGCATGGTTATCCTGTACTCTATGCCTGATATCCACTAATAAGTGAGTATATACCATGTTTGTCTTTCTGGATCTGTGCTGCCTCACTCAGTATGCTCTTTTCTAGTTCCATCTATTTGCTTATTATGAGTTTAGTTGGCAGTTCCTTGTTGTGTAATGATTTTAAATTCCTTTTCATATGCTTATTGTTCACTAATATCTCCTTATTGAAATGAATTTCAAGAGTTAAAAACAAATTTTATTATTTTGTATTGCATTAAATATAAATATCCTGAATATGCGACGTGCCTCCCTCAACCAGAAGAAAGTCACGCCACCACCAGGATCTTCTCAGTCAGCTTTATTCAGGAGCACTTTGATAGTAGATTCCCAGGACCCAGGACAGTAGCAGAGCTGCTACTTTTATACTCTCCCAGGGAAGGGGGGGGGGGTTCATAGTGGATGTGGATTGGTGCACCAAGCCACAGCCATTAGCATATTGCCCATTCACTGGTGTCACAAGCCATGCCTCATTAGCATATTGCTCGTTCGGGAGGGGCTATTGCTTGAGGAGGGCCTGAAGAGGGAGCCCAGGTTTCCTGGAGCAACTGCCATTCCTGAGCAACTGCCATTCCTGAGCAACTGCCGTTCCTGAGGAACTGCTGTTCCTGAGCAACTGCCCTTCCTGAGCAACGGCCGTTCCGGAGCAACTGCCGCTCCCTAAATCTCCCCCCTCTTTATGAATTAAATATGAAGTCCTGCAAATCTGGTCAGCAAACACCCCGGCCTGAGGGAGCAGCCTTTGACAAGTGACTGATAGGAAATCGGGCTACCATCAGACACGACCACCAGTCTGTCTCTGCAGAGATCTGGAGTAGGAGGAGATGCCACCATCACGTTGCTGGCGGACTTGGCTGTAACAGAGGTCAAATTGTTTATCAATTGTGAGACATTGTACCTGTCTCCGTATCTTTTTATCAGGGGGAGGATAGGTCAAGATGACACGAAACCTCCATGCAATTTAACATGCTCTCGAGGAATCTATCCTGCATGGAACATCCCCTGCACTGTATTGTGACACTCTGTCAGCAAAATTGAGTTTCCTTACTCTGTCATCCTTTGAGGTGGTATAGTGAGAGTCATTAGGTCTGTCCCTAAACTAGGGAAGTATTGGCAAACCAGTCTGCTAGGAAATCATTACAGATTTTTAAGAAAGGCCAACCAGAACTCAGGCGAGGTATCTTTTTGTCTATGGCCATCAGGGCTTGAATAACAACAGCTTTCTGTCGGGACTGAGTGTGTCTCATACAACATAACAACGAGAGCCAAAGTACACAACCCACAAACACCAGGACACTCCAAAGTAGCATCCCAGCCCATTCTTTAGAAAAGGAAAAGGCATTGGACAGCCAAGAGGTAAAAATCTCCCAAGGTGACAGGGTCAACTCTGGTGCCATTCAGGATGGAAATCTGGATAAGGAGCTTCTGGGAAAGTCATTCTGCCTCTGCAGTCCAATTCCCTTGAAGATACTCAGACAACTCCCTGCTATAATTAAAGTTTTCAGACATATCAGCAGTTAGTGGGGTAATACACAAATTCTTAAAATGGGAAACACAGGAACATTGAATCAACTGAAATGGTTCTTCCTTTTTTTTTTTTTTTTTTTTCAGTACTATGTACTGGCATAGGGACTGGCCAGGTGCGGGCAACAACCCATAATTTTAACATATTACCCATTTGTAAATTCATCAGGAGTATCAATAGATGTAGGTGTTTCTTCATTATCTTTTTTCTCTGCTGCATCTTCCAAGGGAGGGGGCACTCTTAGTATCAGTCTCTCCGGTATCCAAATTGTTTCTTTGTCCCTAGGAACAACACAAACCGCTCCCCTGGACTGTGAAATGACCAGGTCTGGACCTAGCCATGACCTGGATAACACATCTTTCCATTTAACATATTGTGAATGTATAGGAATTATGGCAGCATGCCTGTCAGCTGCCGAAAGGCCATTACTATCCAAAATTTACAGTAAAAAGGGTTAAGGATAGTCTTTCTACTTGTCACCATTGCAAGAACAGAGATTGCAACCTATCCTCTACCTTCTGCAATGCTGCTCTCCCCTCTGATGTTAGTTGCCAAGGGGAATCAAGAGCTGAATCACCTATTAGAATACTGTATAAAGGTTTTAATTCATAATTTGGCATCTTCAGGTAACATCGAACCCAATTAATGTCACCTAATAATCTTTGGAAATCATTTAAAGTCCTCAAATTATCCTTCCTAAACCCTACCTTTTGTCGCACTATCTGTTTTGTTCCTACTTTGGCTCCTAAATAATCTCAAAAAGCTATAGATAATAATCTTAACATTCTGACCAGGTGAACAGCCACTCTCTTTCAGCTCTGCATCGAGCTGTCTACCTAGGTTGAGGAGGTACTGCTTTACTTGTGGGATGCCCATATTTGGAATAAGCCACAGGACTCCATCCTGATACCAAAGAAACCATCTTATGCATCCCACATGGGCTCTTTTTATAGGAGAACAAAAGCTACCCTTCAAAGACACATTAAATAAAACATTCCTTTTCCATGACTGTGGATGGCAATTGCAAAGATTTACTGGTTGCAAAAATCCTAAGAAAACCCACAGCATCCACTCTAGTTTTACACCTGCTTTCAATGTGCCCCTATTCCAGGCAAAATCTAGGTCTCTGCCAAGTTTGTCATGGCACGGAACAGTAAGACTCCCCAATACCACAAACCAAGGGGCCATGGTATCACACTCCTTCAAAAACATCTCAAGGGTGGATTGTTTGATTTTTAAAAATTTTGATACAAGCAGCTCCTGAAGAGCCAAAAAAATTGGGTGCAAATGAGAAGCGCACATGATTACTTACTCCTTTTCTAACTGCACTCCTTTTCTTTATTGTCTCTTACCTGAGAACTTTCTCTTGTCCCATTTACCTGGGAACTTTGAGGTTTATCTTCTTCTGACCTTTTCTTGCTTTATTTTTGAGCTGATACCCTTTATCATCTAGGTGGTATCGTTCCCTCTCATTTTTAACAGCCTCCTCATCTACCTCTTCTTCCGAAGAGGAGTCGAGGTTGGAAAGCTGCAATTCCTTGAGAGAGGGGTAAATCCCCTTTTATTGTTTCCCCTTAATATTTAAGAATAGGTTCTAGCCTCCCTTTTGCTGTCAACAATATAGTGAAGCAAAACCTTTCTAAAATATTCTGGGAAGTTTACTGGTACCACCACTCTGTAGCTGATGAGTTCTGATCGCACGAAGATAATCTTCAGTTCCTGAAGAGTTCACATCCCACAAAGATCTTCTTCAGTTCCTGAAGAGTTCAGATCATTTTCGGCTCACGGGTTTTGGCACCACTTTTGACGCCTCTCCCTCGACTAGAAGAAAGTCACAACACCACTGGGATCTTCTCAGTCAGCTTTATTCAGGAGCACATTGATAGTAGATTCCCAGGACCCAGGACAGCAGCAGAGCTGCTACTTTTATACTCTCCCAGGGAAGGGGGGGGGTGTCATAGTGGATGCAGATTGGTGCACCAAGCCACAGCCATTAGCATATTGCCCATTCATTGGTGTCACAAGCCACGCCTCATTAGCATATTGCCCGTTCGGGAGGGGCTATTGCTTGAGGAGGACCTGAAGATGGAGCCTGGGTTTTCCGGAGCAACTGCCATTCCTGAGCAACTGCCATTCCTGAGCAACTGCCATTCCTGAGCAACTGCCATTCCTGAGCAACTGCCATTCCTGAGCAACTGCTGTTCCTGAGCAACTGCAGTTCCGGAGCAACTGCCATTCTGGAGCAACTGCCATTCCGGAGCAACTGCCGCTCCCTACATGAATATATATGTATATTCAATATATACTCAAACCAATAAATGTTGATTTGCATATATATATATATGCATAGATAGATAGATATGGATATATCTTTTGTCCATGACACATGTTACAAATATTTATGCCTAATATGTGACCTGTCTTTACATGGTTACTAACAACAGTTATAAATAGTGGTATAGATTTTTAGTAAACATGTTTACTATTCTTATATTTCAATGTAATTCTACAAAATTTAAAGGGACTATGTAAAGGCTTCTCGTGTCTCTCCAGCTATAAACATGCAAAGTGATACAATGTTGAACAATTGATGAACTTATACTGGTATGCCATTATCAAATAAAGTCTATAGTTTATATTGGTGTTTGTTCTTTATGTTGTAAATTCTATGTAGATTTGGACAAATATATAAAGAAACATGCACAGCATTATAGCATACATTCACTGCTTGAGATATCTGGTATGATTAGCTTCCCTTTATTTTTTCTGTGAACTTAAAACTAATCAAAAATGTCAATTCTCAAAGGATAAGAAGATAGAGAATAAAGCAAGTACCTTTCTCACTTTCAACAAAATAACTTAAAGTCAGGACTCGCAAATATAGACTGATTAAATTTTCTGCTGTAGAATATAATCTCAGTTTTAATACTTCTTTATTGAAAGGACTAAAACTACTCTGTGGCCTGAGAACACAATAAGTTCCTCAAAAATAGTATCTTCATGCAAAATGTAGCATTTTAGGAATAATATCTCCATTCTTTTCTGCAGACATGAAAATATATGTCAAGTTTGGTTTTGGAGTACTTTCAAAAAGCAACAGACTATAAATAGGTCTATAAGAAAGTGTTTATATATATAGTGGTTGCTAAGTTTCTATACCTTTTACTTTGAAGATCTCTGTTATTTATCCTTTTACATCTTTTTACCTTCTTTTTACATTCTTTTGAACTTCATTTCCTGGTCATTTAGGCTCTACCTATTTGTAGTCTAACACCTGACAGCCACTGTTGTTCTGCAGTTTGTCTTCTTTAGAATGTCATATACTTGAAATCGTGAACTGTGTAGACTATGCCTACTCTTTGTTAATACAATGCATTTTAAATTCTTCCTAAATGTTTCTCTCTCTCTCTCTCTCTCTCTCTCTCTCTCTCTGGTTTTTTTTTTTTTTTTTTTTTTTTTTTTTTTTTTTTTTTTTTTTTTTTTTTTTTTTTTTTTTTTTTTTTTGGTTTTTCGAGACAGGAGTCAGGGTTTCTCTGTATATCCCTGGCTGTCCTGGAACTCACTTTGTAGACCAGGCTGGCCTCGAACTCAGAAATCCGCCTGTCTCTGCCTCCCGAGTGCTGGGATTAAAGGTGTGCACCACCATGCCCGGCTAATGTCTCTCTTTTTAATGCTATGTTAGTGCATTTCTTTTTCAGTAATGAATAATACTCCACTATAACCTTTTTGGTTATTTCCAAGTTTTTCAGCTTCTTTGTGTAAATTTCTGGACACATTGTAACTCACACAATAACAGTGGGAGATTTCAACACCCCACTCTCAAGAATGCACAGCTCATGGAAACAGAAACTAAACAGAGACACAGTGAAACATACAGAAGTTATGAAGCAAGTAGTTTCTAACAGATATCTATAGGACATTACATCCTAAAGAAGAGAATATACCTTCTTCTCAGCACCTCATGGTACCTTCTCCAACATTGAACATATAGTCAATCAGAAAACAACTCTCAACTGATATAAGAAGATTGAAATAATCCCATGCATCCCAGCAAATCACCAAAGACTAAGGCTGGTCTTCAAAAACAACAATAACAACAGAATGCCCATATGCATATAGAAGCTGAACAATGCTCTACTCAATAACTTGGTCAAGGACGAAATAAAGAAATTAAAGACTTTTTTAGAATTTAATGGAAATGAAAGTACTACATACCTAAATTACGATGCATGATGAAAGCAGTGCTAACAGGAAAACACATAGCTCTGAGTGCCTCCAAAAAAGAAATTGGAGAGAGCATACATTGGCAGCTTTACAGGACAACTGAAAGCTCTAGAACAAAAAGAAGCAAATTCACCTAAAAGGAGTAGATAGTAGGTAATAAACTCATGGCTGAAATCTACCTAATAGAAACAAAAAGAAATATAAAATTAATCAATAAAACCAGGAGCTGGTTCTTTGAGAAAATCAACAAGATAGATAAAACCTTAGCCAGACTAACCAGAGGGCACAGAGACATTACCTAAATTAAAAAAAAAAAAAAAAATCATAAATAAAAAGAAAGATATAACCATAGAAACAGAGGAAATTCAAAATATCATCAGACCCTAATACAAAAGCCTATACTCAACAAAACTGGAAAATCTGTATGAAATGGACAATTTTTTAGACAGATACCCGGTACCAAAGTTAAATCAGGATCAGATAAAACATCTACATAGTCCTATAACCCATAAACAATAGAAGCAGTCATTAAAAGTCTCCCAACCCAACAAAGCCCAGGACCAGATGTGTTTACTGCAGAATTTTATCATATCTTCAAAGAAAACCTAATACCAATACTCTTCAAACTATTCCATAAAATAGAAACAGAAGAAACACTACCCAATTGGTTCTATGAATCCACAATTATGCTTATACCTAAACCACGCAAAGACCCAACAAAGAAAGAGAATTTAAAACAAATTTCCCTTATGAATATTGATGCAAAAAAAAAATAAAATTCTTGCAAACTGAATCCAAGAACACATCAAAATGATCATTCACCACAATCAAGTAGGCTTCATCCCATGGATGCCAAGAAAACCATCAATGTAATTCACTACATGAACAAACTCAATGAAAAAAAAAAAACATAGTCATTTTATTAAATGTTTTAAAAAGCATTTGACAAAATTCAGCATCCCTTCATGTTAAAGATCTTGGAGGATCAGGAATTCAAGGCCCGTACATAAACATAGTGAAAGCAATATACAGAATACCAGTAGCCAACATGAAACTAAAATCAAGGACTAAACAAGGCTGCCCACTCTCTCCCTATCTATTCAATACAGTGCCTGAAGTTTTAGCTAGAGAAATTAGACAACAAAAGTTCAAAGGAATACAAAAAGGAAAGGAAGAAGTCAAAATATCACTATTTGCAGATGATATGAGAGCATACTTGTGGGGAGCTGGCGCAGCCACATGGGCCCTGGCTTTATGCCAAGCCCTGTGAACTCTCTTCTTTATTCCAGTCTCAGTCATGCACAGTAAAAGCAGCATGAGTGTAACTCCTTGGAGAGATTAGTGCAACATCTCGCGATGCCAACCTATCAGCCAATCCTACATGCTGCCTTGGATGTGTGCGTCTATGATTGGGTCGTGTGAGATGGAGTGAGAATGGGAGTATAAATTGAGGGCAGCCCCAGATGAAGAAAGACCAGCCAGGGGCCAGAGACCAGAGACCAGAGACCAGAGTAGCAGAGAGAGTCCAGAGATGAGGAGACTGGACCAGTGTTAGAGAGTGCCAGCATAGGAGAGTGCCACCAGCATTAGGCCAGAGGGCAGCAGATGAGGAGAGCAGCACAAGTGTTAGCCAGCCAGCGTAGGAGAGCGCAGAGTAAGTGAGTGAATGGCTGCTGTGGTACGAGAGAGAGAGAGAGAGAGAGAGAGAGAGAGAGAGAGAGAGAGAGAGAGAGAGAGAGAGAGAAGCAGAATAAAGCAGAAGCTGCAAAGGCAAGCTTCTTGAAACCACCTTGGTGTCCCTTGTCGTTTCTTCCCCACTTCTCTTCTGGACAGAGATGTGGGAGCCATGAGGGAGCACACCACATACTTGAGTGACCCCCAAAATTCCAGAGGAATATTGTACAGCTGATAAACAACGTAAGCAAAGTAGCTGGATATAAAATTAACTAAAATAATTATGTAGCCTTCTAATACTCAAAGAATACATGCAAGGAGAAAGTAATTAGGGAAATGACACCCTTCAGCATAGTCACAAACAATATAAAATATCTTGGAGTGTCTCTAACCAAACAAGTGAAGCATCTGTATGACAAGAACTTCAAGTCTTTGAAGAAAGAAATTAAAGAAGACCTCAGAAGATGGAAATATCTCCCATGCTTGTGGATTGGCAGGATTAATATAGTAAAAATGGCCATTTTTGCCAAGAGCAATCTTCAGATTCAATGCAATCCCCATCAAAATTCTAACTCGGTTCCTCATAGAATGAGAAAGAGCATTTCACAAATTCATTTGAAATAACAAAAAAAGCAGGATAGTGAAAACTATTCTCAACAATAGAAGAACTTCTGGTGGAATCACCATCCCTGACCTCAACTGTAGTGCAAAGCAACAGTGATAAAAACTGCATTGTATTGGTACAGTGACAGGCAGGTAGATCAATGAAATAGAATTGAAAACAAAGAACTGAACCCATACAACTATGGTCACTTGATCTTTGACAAAGAAGCTAAAACCATCCAATGAGAAAAAAGTCAGCATTTTCAACAAATGGTGCTTGTTCAACTGGCAGTCAACAGATAGAAGAATGCAAATTGATCCATTCTTATCTCCAGGTGCAAAACTCAAGCCCAAGTGGATCAAGGACCTCCACATAAAACCAAATGCACTGAATATAATAAAAGGGAAAGTGGGGAAAAACCTGGAACATATGGGTGCAGGGAAAAATTTCTGAACAAAATACCAATGGCTTGTGCTATAAGATCAAGAATTGACAAATGGGACGTCATAAAATTGCAAAGCTTTTGTAAGGCAAAGAACATTGTCTATAGGACAAAACAGCAACCAACAGATTGGGAAAAGATCTGCATCTTATTGAGGGCTAGTATCCAATATATGCAAAGAGCTTAAGAAATTAGACTCCAGAGAACCAAATAACCTATTTTAAAAATGGGGAACAGAGCTAAACAGTAAATTCTCCACTAAGGATCTTAAATAGCTGAGACATACCTAAAAAATATTCAACATCCTCAGTCATCAGGGAAATGCAAATTAAAGTGAACCTGAGTTTCTACCTCACACCAATTGGAAAGGCTAAGATTAAAACTCAAATAGCAACAGATTCTGGCAAGGATTTGAAGAAAGAGGAACACTCTTCCATTGCTGATGAGATTGTAAGTAAGTACAACCACTCTGGAAATCAGTCTGGTGGTGTCTTAGAAAACTGGACATACCTGAGGACATAGCTATACCACTCCTGGGCATATACCTAGCAAATGCTTCAACATATAATAAGGACACATACTCTACTATGTTCTTAGCAGCCTTATTTATAATAGTCAGAAGCTGGAAACAAACCAGATGTCTCTCAACAGAGGAATGGATACAGAAATTATGGTACATGTACACAATGGAATACTACTCAGCTATTATAAACAACGATTTCATGAAATTTATAGCTAAATCGATTGATCTAGAAAAAAAATCATTCTGAATGAGGTAACTCAAATCACAAAAGAACACACTTAGTACATATTCACTGATAAGTGGGTATAGGCAAAGAACATAGAATACTCCTATATAACTCAGAAACCATGTGAAGCTCAAGATTAAGGAAGACCAAAGAGTGGATTCTTCAGTTCTACTTAGAAGGGGGAACAAAATAATCAAGGGAAGTAGAGGTTGGGAGGGACTTGGGAAGCAGAGAAGAGGGTGACAGGAAAAAGAGAATAATCAGGTATGGAGTGAGATGGAGGTGATGTACAGAGGGTCAGGAAATTGAAAAGAGTTGTGTAGCATGGGGGTTGGTGAACTCGTGGTAGCAACCATAAAGTCACAGACTTTAGGAAAGCAAGACCATCCCAGGACTTCATGGGATGACATTAGCTGAAATATCCCAAAAGTGGTGGGAAGAACCTCTGGAAACCATATACAGAGTTTTGGTATCCCCACACACACTATTGAGGGATAAGGTCACCTACCCATCTCTATTATATTAACCCTTGAATTGCTCCTGTCTAAAGGAAATACAGGGACAAAGAATGGAGCTGAGACTGAAGGAAAAGTCCAGCCAGAGACTGCCTCACCTTGGGATCCATCCCACATGCAGACACCAAACACAAGACACTCACCTTGGGATCCATCCCACATGCAGACACCAAACACAGACAATATTGCTGATGGCAAGAAGTGCTTGTTGACAGGAGCCTGATATATCTGTCAGCTGAGAAGCTCTTCCAGATCCTGACCAATACATATGTGAGGATGATACTTGCTGCCAACCATTAGACTGGGCACAGGGACCCCAGTGGAGGAGTTAGAGGAAGGACTGAAGGAGCTGGCATCAAAGGGAGGGGAGACCCTTGGTCCTAGGAAGGCTTGATGTCCCAGTAGAGAGGAATGTTAGGCCAGGGAGTTGGTAGGTGAGTGGCAGAGCACCCTCATAGAAGCATGGTAACGGGGCATGGAATTAGGGGTTTGCAGAGGGGAAACTGGAAAATGTTTCAAAATCATTTGAAATGTAAAGAAATAAAATATCAAATAAAAAATCAGTCGTATTATCATTGACTTATGTATTTTTCTATCATTTATCTGTAGTTATGAACAATATCTTATATGCTAAATGTCTATGCCTGAGCAAAAGAAATTAGAAATAGTGACTTAAGACTTGTCAAATAGCTAAGAACAGGAACATACACATGTCTATTATTATTGAGTGTAAAGCAATATCTTGAGCTCCCACTAAGAATAGTTAAAATGTTTAGCTTATTGTATAAGTGAAATGTTTGTACAGCTGCCTATAGGAAATGGTTTCTCTTTATTATCAATTATGATATTTTAAATTATACTGCCAATATTTTTAATAGTTGATTAGTCATTACCTTTTGTTATGATGTAAAAATCTATATTTGAAAGTTTTAATGTGTCTTCTTTAAACTTCTTGTACTAAAAACCCGATCCACTGTGCTATTGTGCTAAAAGACATGGCTTTTGGAAGGTGTTTAGTTTTTGAGGTGTTTGGTCTCATGACTTGATTCATGCTACCTTAAAATGGATTTCTGTTGGTGAGTCCTTTAATTTTCTTTCTTTTGCAATGTCTTTTCTTTTTCTTTCTTTTTTGCCTTCTACCATGTAAAGATGAGCAAAATCAATTCCAGCATCTTGGTCTTAGTCATCTCTGCTCAAAAATTATGGCGTAATAAGTTTCTTATCTTTAAAATGTAATGATCTCAAACTCTCATAGCAACACAAAACAAAATTACAAACAATATATTAAGCCTATATTTCTCAAAATGTATTCTTTGGAATAGTATTAATCATTATTCTATAACAAACATTGAATATGTTTTCACAAAAATTAACCTTCTTTCTTGGGGACTTTCACAGCCTATGGTAATATAATGTGCATTCTGAAACATGAACGTTTATAGTACTCATTTTCTTTAAAAAAAAAAAAGCTCAGAAATTATACTTCAGTTGTTTACAATATAGTTTTAGAAAACCTTTGTAAGATAATTTATCACCACAGAATTCTCAGAAAAAAATTGGAAAAATGAGTTTAAAACATTTAAGTTTCGATAGATTAGAGGTTAGAAAAAGGAGAGACTGCGAGCTTTATAGTAGCATATAGTTCTATAGGCTCAGCTTGCATTTGTCAAATTACCTTGAATTGTGTAGTAATTGAAGCTGGGCACTGCAAATCACAGGAGGGTATATCAGTTATACCACATTGGAAATTTTATCATCATACTATTTTACAACTGGTATAGATGAGGGAATAACTGTAGGGTTTCTGTAAATCTTACATATCTTTTCAACATCAAAGTCATTGGGAACTATTCCTATTGGAATGACATTTATTAGCTATATTCTTTGAAACTGGCAAGGAAATAATTCACATTAGGGAATAAAAGTCCTATTTTTATCAATAAAATAATCATTCTCTGAGTAACTTCAAGTAAGTTCAAAATCATGTAAACCATTTGTTTTCTTTGCTTCTACATTAAATCTTTCACTTTATATATCATGTATTTATTTGCATTATTAGCCTGAAAATTTTTCAGGACTGTTTAAAAACCATGCTTCCTCTTTTGAAAAACCTTTCCTCATGCATCCTTTATAATGATTGCTTGCTCAGATACTTTTATAAACATAACATACAAAAGTTCTTAGGTAGCACTCAAGGACTTCAATTCCTAGTTCATGAAGACATCTCCATTCCTGTTTCCTTGTCTCTTTTTCTCTAGTCAGAGATTTATTTTTTTAAGATTTATTTATTTATTCCATGTATTTGAATATACTGTAGATGTCTTCAGAGACACCAGAAGAGAGCACTGGATCCCACTACAGATAGTTATGAACCACTTTGTGGTTGCTGGGAATTGAACTGAGGACCGCTAGAAGAGCAGGCAGTTCTCTTAACCACTGAGCCATCTCTTCAACTACCAACTGATTAGATACACTGTTCCTACCAGGTATTTCTCTGTGCTATTATATTTATCTAAAATTGATTCATTCTTCAACATTTCAGGTAAGCTTAATTGCTAAGAAGCCTTAGCAACATCATTCCCATGTTATCTGCCTCCTCCGAACTGTTCCTCTTAATTGGGACTGAGTTTCATTAAGCCTTGTACTGATGTAACTGAAATTTACGTTATACATTAACAATTATGCTTCAAGTTTGTTTAAAGCACCTAAAGAAGACATTTTTGAAGAATTTTGTGCTTCTTGTTGTGAACAACCTTTCTTTGTGCTCCCTATATGACTACCCCTTGCTCATATACTTTTATAAACATATCATAGAATGGTTTTTAGGTAGCTTCTAGTAAACAAATACAACTATAAGTGCCTATCTCTATCTTGATCCTTCCCTCATTCTTGATCTTTCTCTTCTCCCTCTGTAGTTCCACGCTTACTTTCAACATGCTTTGTAGATCCTAGTGGACACCTTCTTACAGTTCTCTGTTTACATGTCTCAACATGCTGGAGCCCAGGTTGGCAATTGGCCATCTCTTGACTTATGTATTTATACTTGAGCTCCATTCCTTCATTTCTCAAGAATTAATTTTTATGTATATTGTGATTTAATAAGCGTGCTTAAAATTACATTTATTTTTCTCAATAGAGTGTTTCAATATATTACATTATGTTTATGATAAAGCCTCTGATGTATAAGGATTATAAATACTATGATCAAATCTTTTGTTATAAAAATAGTAAAATAACTTTATTTATATGGAATTTTCAAAGAGATTTTGTGATACATTCACACCATACAATCTTTCAAACTTAGCAGTTTTCTGTCTCAGAATTTTATATTTTCCTAACTGCCACATGAATAATTCATATTTGTAATAAGCAGAGATGTTATTCTCTTTTCAGAGAGGGAGGAACTCATTTTTGATGATCCCAAGTTGTTTATCAAAACCACCTTGAAAAGTGTTGCCTTGATTTTCTTATTGACTAATTATAATTTGAACATGTTTTGGCACTGTCTTATGGTACAGAATCTGATTGCAGATGTCTAGTGTAGCAAACTTGTCCTTTTTCATTTTCTTTAAAGTAAAATCCTTTGAAAATATAAGCATTTGAAGTGCTTCTATGAAATATATGTCTTCTAACAAACTTCAAAAAAAATAGCAGGCAATGTAGTATGTGTGTATTTGTGTGTGTGTGTGTGTGTGTGTGTGTGTGTGTGTGTGTGTGTGTGTGTAGCTAGGTAGGCAAGTAAGATAAATTAATTGGGAAGAAAGAAGGCTACAGAAGAATAATTTAGGATATAGTACAGTAGAATTTCCTTTAAAGGGTACAGGAATAGATCATCATTAATATGCATATCAGACAATATCATGGTAGTTGCCTGGAAACAAGTAAGAGTGAGTCAAATAATGAAAGTACTCTTCAACTTTAAAACTCCTAGAAAAATAGATAGTGACCAAATTAGTTCACTGAATTCAGTCCTACAAAACCTGCATCTAAAAAATAAACTTACATTTAATTTCCTTGTCACCTTAACATTTTTTTCAATGAGATATTAAAAGTCAGTATTAATTACCAAACAGTTTTGAAAAAATAGAATGGTAAACACTGAAATAAATGCTTTATGGAACCATTTGACATCATGTAATGGTAAGGTACCTCTTAGGACAACCCTATTTATGACACACTGTAATGACACCCTGAAATATTCTGTCCTATTGAGAGAGATACCTATTAACTTGACAGTTTAAAGAAATGCTTAGAAAGTCCATGTAATGGCAACATGAAACAGAAGTGACTTCAGAAAGTTCAGAGCGAACGATACAATTCTGTGCTGTGGTTTTCAGTGGAAGATACAAGAATATGATACAGTGGGAAGAAAAGGTCCCTCTGGCTAAATGTCCTTCCTGGTAAGCACAGAGATACATCATGTATCAAACTTGACAGGGGTAAGAAAGACAAATGCATATAATTTTATAGAAGTGGTGTATCATTTAAGTGTAATAGGAAAAAAAAAACAGAAAAAAAGAAAGTGGTTCAGGAATTCTAACATTTTTATTTGCTCAAAAATAAAACTTAGTGGTGATACTTTAATTTTAATGGAAATAAAGATCTATTTTAAGTATTATACCTTTTTATTAAGACTAATGTATACTATGCTTACTATAATATAATCTGATAGACATCAATTCACTTGTTCAATAACTATCAGTTATATAATGAAAATATATTGTGGTCAGGGTACTATGTAGAGAGGTTTGAAAGTGAAAAAGCTTTCGTGCATAAAATTTGGTACTCATGGTCTGGTAAAGTACAAAGCATGTGAGTTGTATGAGTCCATAATTGGCATAGTACAGTGAACTGCTATAACACAATGTTGCACATTAGTTTCCAGAAATCTAGAAGAGATAATACATAATTGTTTCTAAGATAACTGGGAAAATTCTCAAGAAAATTGAATTGGGTTTTAAATGATGAATAAGACCTTTTGCCTGGAGAAAAAAAAAAAAGGAAGGTTTGCTAAGCAAAATAATTGCTTGCTAAAAAAGAAAAAGCATAGAAGCATGCAAAAAATGAGCTAAGAAGGCATGAAAAGATGCAACAGAAATATTGGGAATCTAAGGCAGCAACCATTAGCTGGAGACTCATAAACCTTACAGATCATCAAAAACTTCCCAGGAGCTTTGTAAAAATATAGATTACTTGATCCCTCACCGGGCAATTTGTATGTAGGAGATTTGGGGTAGAAGAACTCTTTTTAAAACTGGCCCCAGGTTTTTTAGAGACATTATCCAGCTTTGAGAAACTATGCTTTAAGGTTCTACTTAAATTTTAATGCACAGAAATTACCTGAAGACTTTGTAAAAAATGTAGGATCAGATTGAGTTTGTCTAGGATGGATTCTGATATTCTGTACTTCTAACAAGCTCCCAAGTGATGACAGCTCATGTATAATAGGTGACAAGATTGTAGACGACATTAAAGATAAAGGGAGATATACAGAGCCATAGTGATTGTTTTAAGCATAGAGGTAACATACCCATTTCTGTATTTTAGATTTTCCGTTATAGTGTTATTATATCAAATGTTTGTGTGTGGTGAACAAGAGTATATTAAAAGCCTATGTGGAATTTATATTCATAGTTTCAGTGGATATAACAGAATTGACAGTGAAAATTAAAAGAACATATTTGAAACTATTTTGATTTAGTCACAGAGAGTTGTGTAACTATTGTATAGTTAGCAGGAATATGTGGTAAGAAGAGTAGAGAATTTTCTCAAGGTAATTGTTTGCACTAATTTGGGTGAAGATATAAAAAAATTTTTATGAAAGGTATATAGAATATATGATATTTGTATTAGTTATTATTTTCTGGTTAAACAAAATTATCAGAGGCATGAGAGAAACCCTGGCCATTGAGAATATAGGCTGCTCTGATAGAGGACAGGAATTCAACTCCCAGCAGCTACACCATGGATTAGAACTGTCTTTAAGTCCTATCCAGGGGAATCTGACATCATCTTATGGTCTGCCTAGGCATTGTATATATACATTGTGGGTGCACAGACACACATGCAATCAAAATACCCATACACACAAAATTAAATAAATAATCAATTAATTAAGTTCTGTAGCAATAATATGTGCATATGCATACATATAGAAAGATTTAATGATTGGCTCATATGATGAAAGGCCATTTGGCAAGAGATGCAAAGACCTACAGGTAAAATACAAACACAATCTGCTGTTAGATTTCTTTCTGGATTAAGAAAGGTAATTTTTTTTGTTACAGATCATTAATTCAAATGGGAATCTCATATTTTAAAAATTCACAGAAATATTCAGAAAGTTTGGTATAATATTTTAACATCACATTATACCAAATTGGCATGTAAAATTAACCATTTTAACATTTAAGTAGAAGATTAGCATTTGAAAATTTTTAGACAACAATCAAAATTATGGGTATACAGTTCAAAAGACAGATGCTCTGAATCCATCAGAAAACCGAAAACATTCTACTATCTTGAAAGCTACAGAAGTAATGAGATCAAATTTGTGGAACATTTACATAAAGAAAAGAAACAATAACAAGAATCCAGATTTCTTAAATATTTAAGGAACAAATGGAACAAGAACAGTCTGTAAGTGGTCCTGAAACTGACTGGAGGCATAACAGATTTGATATAAACTTTCTGGTCATCTTAATATTTCTTTTATCTTTAACATCATCATTACTCATATATCAATCTGTAAAGTAGTTCTTTCTCCTTAAAATTTTAACACTCTATTTTATTTATTTTGAAAATAGCATTTATGCACACAATGTATTTTAATCATTTACTCCTATCCTCCTAATAATACAGGCAGAATTCACACATTTCCCTTCCTCTAGCTCCTTCCAACTCTAGGTCTCTTATTTGTTATTGTTGTTGTTTTTAATGGTGGTGGTACTGTGTATGCACGCATGTCTGTGTGTGTGTGTGTGTGTGTGTGTGTGTGTGTGTGTGTGTGAGAGAGAGAGAGAGAGAGAGAGAGAGAGAGAGAGTCTACTGTGTATTACTGGTATTACTGGTTGGCCTGAAACTCACTATATAGATCAAACTAACCTTGATTTCACAGAAATCTGTAGACTTTGTTGACTTCTGCCTCTGAAGTTCTGAGATCAATGCTAGTACCACCACACACTTATACTCTTTTGTTTATAAACTGCTTAGTCCCATATGTGCTGCCCATAAATTTATGTAATGCCAATAAATTCATGGCTTTTGGTGACTGTAATTGGTTGCTGGTTAACCTACTCTGAGCCATACCCTTAAAGCAAACAGACTTTTCCTCCCCTAGAAGCCATTGTCATTAATTCCTTAGCTATGGATGGCAACTTGAGAGTTACTGTTCCCTTCATAATGGAATGTTGGTTTGCTCAATCTTGTGCAGGCCTTACACAGACAACCACAGCAACTAGTTCATAGGTGCAACAGTTCTGCTATGCCCAACAAAATGACCTCGGTCCTCTCTGAAATCTAGCTCTTCCAATGTTTTTTCTCCCTCTTCTATGGTTGCCCCTGATCATTAAGGAAGGGGATATGATTAGATGTTCCATATCTGGAGGAAGTTACAACAATTACTTATTTTCTTATTCTATAACCACTCAGAATTTCTGCATTCATCATCAACAACTACACTAAGAAAAGTTGAAAAAGTCTAATAGACACACTAATCTATGAATTAGAGATAAGAATTTAGAGAACAGTCTGGTAGCAAAATAATACTAGTAGGTTTATTCATTGGGATCTATGAGCTCCACATCCATGATCAAATTTATTATACCAGACATGTGTTTTCCTTCTGTGGAATGAGCCTTCAAGTCTATTAGACAGTAGTTGGCTTTTCTTATAACACTCATACCACTATTACACCAGGGACTGACTGTATTTTACCATACTAGTGTCATTACTGTACTTTACTAGCTAGCACTGGGGATGATTTCCCTCACAACTGCCTGCATATTACTTTCTAGTATTCTAAAAACTAGCTGGTAGATTGGAAGTTTTTGATCAGTACCTACTTGATTTTAAGTCCTGTGACAAATATGTATGTTATCTTTAGCAATACAATTTTTTTCCATAAAGTTCTTGTGGAACAAAGATCAGCCTCTTATATATTTTGACCAACCACCATCCTCTCTACTTTGAGGTCACCTAATTCTGAGTTACATGACTAACCAATAATATTTATGACTTTGTGAGCTGATTATATTTAGATGAGATTCTGAATTTTAAGTGGATGTGGGAATGGATTAAATTTTTAGAGAATGTTTGAAGAACTAAACGCATTTTGTACATGGAACGCTTATGGATTTTTTTTTTTTGAGACAATAAAGTAGATTTTCTCTGGGTTAAATTGTGTCTGTTAAGATATGATAAAGTTCTATCTCCCAGTACTGTGATTGGGGACTTATTTTGAATTAGATTTTTTTGCAAATGTAAATGAGTAGGTCCTAACACAGTAACTGATTTTCTTAGAAAAAGGGGGTAATTTGGACAAGGGAAACAAAGCAAATGAACATGAGAAGTCAAAGCAGTGACAGGTGTTAAGATGCAACAATTCAAGTCATCACAAAATTATCAACAACTACCAGAAGTCAGAGCAAATATATTTAATAATATAAGTTTCAATGGAATCTTTCTTTATATGTCCTTATCTCTACAACTCTCCTCTCCCCAATATATCTATCAGGTACTTAAATTTCCTTTCATATAGTTCAATAAATCATGTATGTCTCAGTGATTTTTCAGAGTTTATTTCTTACTATACTTTGCCCAGGTAAGAATTCGCATTTATATGTATGAACCTGAGATGAATTTTTTCTTTTTTATTAAAGAGTAAATTCCCTAAGGGCAGGAACTATGTTTGATTTTGCACAATAGGTATTGCTATCTGTGAGAATTTAATAAGATACTTAAATCCCTAATTGTTTTGGTTTGTGTATTCACCTACTTTCTGAAAAGAAAAAAAAAAAATGTGTGTGGGGGAACATGAAAAGAGTTTAAGACCAAGAAAAAGAAAGTCTATTAAATATTTTAAGATATTTAAGAGATATTAGATAGATCATAATTTTGATCTATCTAATAACTTTGGAAATTGCACACAACTCTTATGCCCTCAGAGAAGGCATTAGTTTTAGATACCAAGAGGTTAAAAGAAAGGGGAGTTACTATTAAGAGATGTTACATTGGAAGAAAATAAGGAACCATAAAACATCCTAGAATATTTCAAAAGAAAATAACTAAATGACTAGATAACAGTATCTCTGATTATTCTACTACTATCACTATTTACAAACCAAAACAAGAAAAAAATCAAAGTTGTTCATTAAATATTTTCTCTTCATCCCATCAATAGTACACATCACTGTTAAGTTAGGATTCTTATGAGCCACGCCAACACTTAACACTGTATATGACAGGAATATGTAAAATCAATGTATGGGCTCCTTTTCAGAATTTTATACCATTTATTTGGTGGGGGAGGAAGGACACATGCACAGTAGTTGAGATTGGAGAACAACCTGTGGAATTTCATAATCTCCTTCCACCATGTAGGTCCCAAGGATTGAACTTACACCTTCATGCTTAATGGCAAGCACTCACTGTGCCATCTAATTAGAACCCCAAATAAATTTATATTTTTGAGGATCTACTACAAAGACAAACCACAAACTGAAGCAAAAACATTTCAAGTCTCATTCCTGGCATGCTGCCTCTCACCAGCAGGAATAAATGACTATAGAAGAGGTGGAAGTTTCTTCAAAATGGCTTACATATTTTGCATGGCATGGGTAAAGACATGTAGTCAAGTTCCTTGAATTCCTATGCAACAGTTCAAGCATACTACTCTTGTTTTTATGTTTTACAGAGCTTAGGTTTCCAAAGACTATATCTTAATAAAACAGTTATAGATTATATCATAGATTCTCTTTTATGATATATCAGTAAAATATTTGATATAAAGCAATATATAATGTTATATTTGAGAATTTAATCAGATCCTCAAAATCCCAACTCCTTGTTCCTATTTTATAAATTCAGAGTTCAAAATAGTACTTATCTCTTAGCATTATTTTGAAGACTAAATTATCTAATTAGTGTCTGGGATATAATATGTGCTCTATAATAGAAAAAATACTCAATGAATAAGCAGTATTATAGGTTATGATATCTTCCATTGGCAAATCTTAGTGAGAACAATTTTTACAATGAACACATATTGATTCTATTCAACAATAATACAATAGATATTTTTGAAAAGGATAAAGACATTTCTCTGAGCAAGCAGTACTACTGACACTGCACACTAATAGTGGCTTGTTTTCTGTGGCTTTTCAGTGAGTGAAGCTCTTTCTTTGCGTTGGAAGCCCTGAAATAACAGTTACCTCTCAGAATGAAATAAGCACAAAAGACCAGTTTCTTTCAGTTGCTGTTCATGGTTTTGCTGTTAGAACAATGTTAGGATTCTTTCCAGGCTATAGATTCTGCTGGCAATAGCTTTGATTCTATGGTACTCTGTTTCTATGTGAAATATTGTAATTGCCTTATTCCTACACTGGCTAAAATGAAGGATCTCAGCATTGTTATTAAAGCAGAGTACACTGTTATGTAAATTCAAAGTGATCCTATTCTGATGAAATCAGTTTCTATCGTCAGTTTCTATTTTTATAACACTTGTAATTATCTTTCCTTTGGGTTATATGCTGTAAATTCCCTTGAACAAATCTCTAGGGAAAGTCAAAGTAAACCAAATACTATTATTTAAATTCTCTAATTATATTTACTTATTGTTTGTTTCATTATTACTATGTGTGTGGAAGAGAGGGTATGTGTATAGCTCTGTGTATGTGTCAAGGTCAGAAGACAACTTACTGGTGTTGATTCACTCATTCTTTCATGTGGCTTCCAGAACTCATACTCAGGTCATCAATCTTAAGAGCTGACATTTTAGCCCTGAATCATTTCATCAGAGCAGGCTATATTTTGCCTGTTATGCATTTGTGACAAAACTTTAACATACAAAATAGGTAAACATGAATACACTATTTTGAAAATACAACAAATATGAGCAGGGTGTCATATGAAGTTCTGTGTAATCAGGATTCATGCTATTGTTCTTCTGACTTCAGTTATCAATGACCTAGAAAATTGTGACTACCTAGAACTATGTGAGTGTGTGTGTGTGTGTGTGTGTAGTTTTGAATTTAGTTCCATCATGACCAAAACATACTTAGTTTGATGTGAATTTGTTTGTTTTGTAACCCATACTATGATTTTTAAATAAAGTTTCTATATACTACATATTCCTATGGATTCAAATATTATGTTTCTATTAACTGAAATTAGTTGATAATGTTATTTAAACCCACAATATTCTTGTTGGTTGTCTTGCATTTAACCTATTTGTTAGAAAAGTGATACTTAAATTTCTGAATGCTTTACCATTTATTTATTTCTCCTTATAGTTAAAACTATTTTTGTTTGTTTGTTTATGTCAACACAAAACACTGTCTTAAGGTATTAGAATATTTAGGATTGTTCTAAACGTGTGTTTCCTCTTGACAATTTCCTGATCTCGTTAACAGTATGCAATCCTTTGCTCTGAAATCTATTTCAGAAAAATATGTTCTCTCTTGCTTACCTTTGACTAGGATAGGCATGGTATATCTTATCCCATAATCTCCTTTTAATTCATGTGTATGTTTGTATGTTTTCCCTGTAGGGGTGGTGTAGTTGAATGCCACTTTGTTAATTCTCTCAAATTTTGCCTTTTAAGTTTTTCCTTTTATTGTTGTTTTAATAGATTTGTCTAACAAATATGTTTTGCTGTTATCCTTTTGGGACATAGACCCAAATGATGTTCCAACAAATAACAAGGATACATGCTGCACTATCTTCATAGCAGCCTTATTTATAGTAGCCAGAAGCTGGAAAGAACCCAGATGTCCTTCAAAAGAGGAATGGATATAGAAAATGTGGTATATTTACACAGTGAAGTAGTACTCAGCTATTAAAAACAATGACTTCATGAAGTTCTTAGGCAAACAGGTGGAACTGAAAAATATCATCCTTAGTGAGGTAACACAGTCACAAAAGAACGCACATGGTATGTACTCACTGACAAGTAGATATACCCAGAAGCTCAGAATATCCAAGATACAATTCACAGACCACATGAAGATCAAGAAGAAGGAAGACTTAAATGTGGATGCTTCGGTCCTTCTTAGAAGGGGAAACAAAATATCTTTCTGTTCTTTTTAACTAAAAGTCCTCTTTTGGCCTTTTTAAAGATTGTGTGTGTGTGTGTGTGTGTGTGTGTGTGTGTGTGTGTGTGTGTGTTTGTGTGTGTGTGTGTTTCTGTAGGTTCATGTTTGCACTTAATCTCCCTTATTAGCTTGTTAGAATCAAGTAATCAAGTATTTGGTAACTTTATTTCCTAATTTAGTCTACACTATACATATTGAATATTTTAGCCTTCCTTGAATATAGTTTCTTTTACATATAGTATAAGAATATTATAGTATAAGAATATTATAGTATAAGAATATTATGATGTTTGTAGAAGTTTGAATGAGAAGTGTCTTCCAGAGTCTTGGACATTTGAATACCTGGTCCCCAGTTGATGTTCATGTTGGAGTAAGTTTAGAAAGTAAGGTCTTGTTGGACAAAGTATATCACTAAGACCTGTCTTTGAAAATCAAGTGTCATTCCCTGTTTGTTCTCTGCTTGATTCTTCAGGTTCAAGATATGAGCCCTCAGTTTCTTGTTCTTGCCATTTTATTTTCACTCTACCATTATGGAGTCCATTTCTCTTGAACCATGAGCCAAAATATCCTTGTTCTTCTCTACGTTGCCTTGACATTAGTATAACAGCAATAGCCAAGAATGAAGAAGTATTCTTTGATGTCACCTATCCTAATATTATGAGTTTTTTATGTAGGTTCTATAATAAATTATTTATTTGAATACATGATTTTGTAAAATAATTAAATATTTTAGACATTATACTATCTATATACCTACCACTTAGTTTGCTTCATTTGCATAAATCCATTTTGTCATTCAGGTATTTTCTTTTTATACTATAGATTTAACATTTATTGTAGTGCAGCTTTATTATATTTCTTTATAGCACTTGTGTGTATGAAGTATTCAAAGATTTTTCTTAATTTTTAGAAACTTTTATATGTGTATGCATGCACTGTGTTCATATTACCCCCATTACTTTTATTCTATTCCTTACTAATCCTTCTGAGCCCCCTCTTTGCTAACTACTCCCTTTCCTATTGCCATGTCTTCTCTTCTGTGATTTACTCAGTTGAATTAAGCTTGTTTGCATCAGAAAGGGTAGTGTTTATTTACATCAGCATAAATACACTACAAGTAGTTACATTGTTGAAGAGCATGGCTCTCTTTCCCATAGCTATCAATAACTCCCAATAGTTCCTCAAAGAGTGTGGTAAGAACTCATGAGTAGTCCCTCTCCCAATCATGATGAATGTTGATCAGTCCATATTTGAGCAGGTCTTCCGCAGTCAATTACTACTGTTGTGTTCATGACTGAAACAGTTATGCCACATCTAGAAAACAGAATTTCATAAGACTCATTTCTATCTTCTGATTCTTGGCACCTAAGTTCTTTCTGCCTCTTCTTCGGCAATGTTTCCTGGGCATAAAGAGAATAATACAGATGAGAGACTGAGGGCTGAGCACTCATTCTCAGACACTGAGCAGCCCTGAGTCTTGTAGCTAAAACAGTTCACTACAAAGAGAATCTTCTCTGATTCTCTTAGGGCTTAGAATAGCTTCCGGTACTGTGGGGCAATGGGCTATATGCAAAGACAGTCTGGTCTCTTGTTGAGCTGAGGTGTAAACCCAGGACCCGGTGGCAATAATTTACCTACATGGGATTATAGGCATTCCCTCATATCTCTTGGACTCAAGGCTCCTGTTGAAGTTATTGCCCCACCCCCACATCCTCCACAAGCAAAGCACAGCTTTTAGTCAAGTAGGCAATGTCCCAAGCTTCTGACCTTCAGGCTACACTCCTCCCCAGTTACCTAGCAACAGTAAAGATAACTACACCATAAGAGGGGCTGCTTGGTTCAACCTCACTCTCTTATTCCCCTTACTCTCCTCTCTCCTCTCACTCTCCTTCTTTCTCCCTCTTCCTCTCTAGCCTTTTTTCTCTCTCTCCTTTTCCCCTTTCTCTCCTCTTAGCCATGGCTGCTCTCTCTCTCTCTCTCTCTCTCTCTCTCTCTCTCTCTCTCTCTCTCTCCCTTATCTCTTTCTCCCTTCCTTTCTACAATAAAGCTCTAAAACCATAGACTGTCTCTGTTCATCAAGGCCTGCTGCACTTACTCTCACCTGCGTGGGAACCTCTCTCCCTCAGCCCTCTCTCCTATAACCCAGGGGCTACAGGGTGTAGCCCCAGGACCCCAGGTTGGGGGCTGCCCCTTGTCTACCCCCTATCGAGTGGGGTCAGTGGCTTAAATGCCCACCCAGGGCCCAGTGGAAAGCATCTGGCAACCCTCCTATGTCCGCCTGCCCAAAGCACAGGAGGAACTCTGGCCAGATGTGGGCTATCCTCCCTTCTCCCCTCTTTCCCCTACACCCCTTTTGTTTCCACAGGGTACAAATATAAATATCTACAAGGCAGTTTAACCACATATTCATTTACAAATTGTTAGTAGTTGATTCTTCCTCTAAGGTCTCTAACCTCCCTAGCCATAGTCTTTTTACTAGTTTCATATTCCAGAGCCTATATCCTATTACATGTAGTGAACCTCAAGTACAATCAGAAAGTGCTTGGTTACCTCAAAAACAGCCATGTCATTATTGGACCAGTGGAACTTTCTTGTCTAGGAAGTCAGTATTCTAGCTCAAATGGTCCACAGATGTGTAAGACAATTAATGACTTTTCTCCCCAGAATCTTACACAGTACCTTGAAGCATCATGAACATTAGGAAGCAGGGAGGAATCTTTCAGCCCAATTCCAACTTAGTTTCTCTATGTGAGATATGTATGTATATATATATATATATATATATATATATATATATATATATATATATACAATATGGATAATCAGTGTATCCTTTGCTTGCCTCTCAGGGGTTGAGGGTGGATCATTATTGTTGACGGTATTATACATGTAGAACAAAGAACTCAGATGATTTAAGCTGGATCTAACTTGGAAGACTCCTGTGGCATATCTTCCTTAGTTCCAGAAAGCATTACATAAGATGCCAGGAAAGGAAAAACATTAAACATTTGTATCCAGCTACAGCACCTATGAAACACAACATTTACCATTAAATTGCCAGTATTGCAAGATATGCATACAGGTGCAATAAGTAGCACCACCATGGCAAACAATTGCTGTCTAATTAGAATTAAGGCTCACTAACCTAGAGCAAAATGATACCTGGGTTCTAAAATCCCAGCCAGTGTCCTAGGACTAGTAAAGTCACGGGCATAATTTATTATACAAATATAACATATAATTTATTATATAAATATAACATATCCAGTTCATCTTTGTTGGCGGACTATACATGGTTTCAGGGCTGACCACTCTGAATTTCATAGCCAACAAAGGGGATTATTCCTGGGTTTGGCTAATTTTCCTTATCCCCACAACCATTAGTTGCCAATAGTTCTTTGTCTAAGGGTAGAGCCAGGTGAAAATTTACCTTCCATATTAATAAATCCATTGATATTTCTATTGTTCTGGTCTTGTTTATAGAGCCATTTCTAGGAGAGACTATTTCATAGAAAGCTTGCCAGTATTTTTGCTGTTACAGTCTTTCAATCCCCTACGTTGTGATTTTTTATGAGCCATAGATGAAGGAATTATGATATAGGCGTAGCCAGTGGAGTTGGGCTCCCCGTATGCAATAATATCTGCATTGTGTCCAGTTATGTTTTTCTGCATTGAACTTTTCTTAGGAAATAAGAGAAGCTTCTTGATGTGGGATGGTAGCTATACTTACCCGTGACTCTAAATATTGGATTTGGAATATAATAAGAAGCCACTCATGAAAAACTTGGGGATTTATCTCTGAATTTCACTAACAGTTACACCTGAATTAATCTGCTTGTACTGTCAGCTATTGGTACGCTCCTCAATAAACATTTTAGAGGCATCCTTTGCTTCTACTTTTTTTGATAGGCCCCATGCTATAATCTGAATATGAAATATGCCCAACAGGCTTATTTATTGATTTTTTTCAAGTTCATGTTGCTATTTGGGGAGGTAGTAAAACTTTACGAAGTAGATACTAGCTGATGTGTCAATGTGGCTTGCCACTGAAGATTATTCCTGGACCTTTTCTCTGTTTCCTATTTGCAATGAAGTGAGTGCCCTTCACATATACAAGCACTGCCATAAAGTTCTCCTAACTTGAGGTCCACATTCTCTCAAGCCAAAGACTGAAACCATGAGCCTAAGTATATAAATAGGTAAATCATCTTCCTTTGAACTGTTTCTCAAACTAACATATTCTAGACATTATTTTTAGGCATCAAGTTGAGATTATCATAGAACTCACTGTATTAGTCTACTACTTGCATGGGTAGCTAGCTGTACTTGACTGCTTCCCATCCAGTATACTCAAAACTATAATTTGTTTTTGTGGCTGTTTCCCTCTATCTTGTATTTACTTCAATATCTATTACTGTATCATGTTTAGAAAGTGAATTATTCTTCAGGTAAAACTGTGACAAGATGGGGAAATTATTTTAATTATCTCCCACTTAATGAAATGAAGATCAAACTATGTGACTATGGCCAAACAATGCAATAGTGATTTTCCTTTGACGTTTAGATATTTATGGGCATAGCTTCTCAGAGCATCATATTAGTGACAAGAAGATATAGATAGAGGCAGATACAGACATCTCTATATCAGATGTTAATTCTCCTTGTTATGGGGTATTTACTGAGTTCTAACATTTTATCAGATATTTATAGCTTGTTCGGAGAATTAAACCCGTGTTGCACGCTTAAAAGCTCCTTTGATTTAATGTCTCAGGAACTATTTTCCATGTGGAATATTTTATTGACTTACACAGTATCATTCTTTTCTTAGTAGAATACAGGTTAAAAGAAAAAAAAAAAAAACAGCAATCATTTATTCATTCAAACAGACAGACAAAAACTTCCACCGTTTTCAATGACTTAGTTCCTACTAAAAAACTGTTTTGTTTCTGGTTATCCCAGAGAAGCAATATTAAACTACTAACACCATGAAGGAAAAAGAATTCTTTGGGAATAGTCTGCTGTGGGTGGTATGACATTAAAGCACTGTAGAAGGAAAAGAGCTTACAGGTATAGTTTTCAAAGGACAAGATATCATGATGCGTTCACAAAGTTTGATTAAAAACATACATGTTTCATTCATAAAGCAGGACAAAATCATGATAAGATTTTTAGCTAAGTTATAATCCAGATATAGGAAACTTGGAGGTGTTTTAAGCAGTAAAGGAAAACAATCTGAGTTATGATATTGGTAGAATTGTTATGACTATTCTGAAAGGGGAAAAAAGTTTATGTAGGTAGTGAAAATGAAAGCAGGAAATCTGTAAGGAGACTATTGTGGAATCACATGTGTTAGATATTAATTAACTGGCCCCTGGTGTTGGCATTGTGTATAATGAGAAGTAGACAGATCCGAGGTATATTTTGAAAGTAGAACAAATATGTTAATTGTGAGTTGTGAAAGAAAACAGGATATTGAAATGAATATGAGGTTTTTATAATCTCAGTATCTCAGCAACTACAATATAACTTACATTGGTGTGGAAGGGAAAAAAAAGACAGTTTTGTGGTGGATTGTTAAATTAAGATCTATACAACAGACCCAAGTGAAAATATATCATAGAAATCTGAAAATCAGGAGAACAGAACAGGAAAATGTAACAAAAGGAAAAAAAAATGAAACTGAGGTAGGGAATCTTGGAAGGCATATGGCAAATCAAAATAGGTCAAAGAATAGTGTCAATTTAGAAATCTATCTCAATAATTCACATGTGATAAGTACCATAAAGTAATCATTGAATTTGTCAAGTTTCACTTCATTGGTGACCTAAAAAATGTGGACTTGAGTGGTGAAATACTGTTTAAAATAAGGTTTACATAATATGAGGCTAAAGTGTAGCAGATGTCAGAAAGGGGGATGTTGGAAAATACGTTTATGCTCATGAGAATAAACAAAAGAAAGTAAAATAAGAGACCTAGTCATCACCTAAGGAGTATGTAAAGTGTATGAAAAAAGTGAAAGCTATGATGATTTTTTGTAAAAGTAGAACTCTATGCATTGTAGCAATATTGAAAAATAGGACTAATGGACTTGAGGCTTTCTATCATGTATTACAATTGCAATGAATGTCCCTGGCTTTTTTTCTCCTGGCATGTCCAGTTGCCCCGAGTAGCACAGAGGAGATGCTGAGTTATGGTTGTTTCTGTTGCTATAAAAGAGAGAGAAAAGAACAAGAGATTTTAGAGTATGTGTAACAGGCCATTTCTATTCAAACCCAAAGCCTGAAAAGTATCGAATTCATGTTTTCAGATATCCAAGAATGAACCCTGAAGTGGGTAAGTGCCTGACTGCCTTACTGTGCTCTCTTTGTCACAGTAAATAACAGCTAACCAGGGAATAGGGTCTCCACAGTACCCTGCAGCAGTACTTATACATATACTAAAGACAAACAGATTTCTTTTTTTTTTTTTTT
>LR753351.1:927480-976919 GCA_902729485.2 Mus minutoides | reverse complement strand
GATGGCCTTTCTCTATACAAAGGATGAACTGGCTGAGAAAGAGATCAGGGAAACATCACCCTTCACAATAGTCACTAACAATATAAAATATCTTGGAGTGACTCTTACAATGACTCTTACGAAGGAAGTGAAAGATTTGTATGACAAGAACTTCAAGTCTCTGAAGAAAGAAATTGAGGAAGATCTCAGAAGATGGAAGGATCTCCCATGTTCATGGATTGGCAGAATCAATATAGTAAAAATGGCTATCATGCCAAAAGCTATCTACAGATTCAATGCAATCCCCATCAAAATTCCAACTCAATTCATCAAGGATCTAGAAAAGACAATTAGCAAGTTCACCTGGAATAACAAAAAACCTAGACTAGCGAAAACTCTTCTCAACAATAAAAGAACCTCTGGTGGAATCACCATGCTTGACCTCAAGCTGTACTACAGAGCAATAGTAACAAAAACTGCATGGTACTGGTACAGCAACAGACAGGTAGATCAATGGAATAGGAACGAAGACCCAGAAATGAATCCACACACCTATGGTCACCTGATCTTTGACAAGGGAGCTAAAACTATCCAGTGGAAAAAAGACAGCCTTTTCAAAAAATGGTGCTAGCACACCTGGCAGCTATCATGTAGAAGACTGGGAATTGATCCATTTTTATCTCCTTGCACTAAGGTCAAGTGTAAGTGGTTGATGGACCGCCACATGAAACCAGAGACACTGAAACTAATAGAGGAGAAATTGGGGAAAAGCCTCAATGATATGGGCACCGGGGAAAAATTCCTGAACAAAACAGCAAAGGCTTGTGCTGTAAGATCAAGAATTGACAAATGGGACCTGATAAAGTTGCAAAGCTTCTGTAAGACAAAAGATACTGTCAACAGGACAAAAGGGCCACCAACTGATTGGGAAAGGATCTTTACCAATCCTAAATCAGATAGGGGACTGATATCCAATATATATAAAGAACTCAAGAAGGTGGATACCAGAAAATCAAATATCCCCATTAAAATGTGGGGCACAGAGTTAAACAAAGAATTCTCAACTGAGGAATATAGAATGGCTGAGAGGCACTTGAAAAAATGTTCAACATCCTTAATCATCAGGGAAATTCAGATCAAAACAACCCTGAGATTCCACCTCACACCAGTAAGAATGGCTAAGATCAAAAATTCAGGTGACAATAGATGCTGGTGTGGATGTGGAGAAAGAGGAACACTCCTCCATTGTTGGTGGGAATGCAAGCTGGTTCAACCACTCTGGAAATCAGTCTGGCGGTTCCTCAGAAAATTAGACATAGTACTACGGGAAGATCCTGCAATACCTCTACTGGGCATATATCCAGAAGATATTCCATCTGGTAACAAGGACACATGTTCCACTATGTTCATAGCAGCCTTATTCTTAATAGCCAGAAACTGGAAAGAACCCAGATGTCCCTCAACAGAGGAATGGATACAAAAAATTTGGTATATTTACACAATGCAGTACTACTCAGCTATCAAAAACAATAAATATATGAAATTCCTAGGCAAATAGATGGATCTGGAGGCCATCATCCTGAGTGAAGTAACCCATTCACAAAAGAACTCACATAACATGTACTCACTGATATGTGGATATTAGCCCAGAAACCTAGACTACCCAAGATACAATTTACTAAACACATGATACTCAAGATGAAGGTAGATCAAAATGTGGACATGTCACCCCTTCCTAGAATTAAAAACAAAGCACACATAGAAAGAGTTAAAGAGATCATGTGTGAAGCTGAATCCAAAGGATGGACCCAACGACTGCGGCTGCCAGGGATCCATCCCACAATCAGCCACCAAACATAGACACTATAGCATATGCCAGCAAGATAGTGCTGAAAGGGCCCGGATATAGCTGTCTAGGGGGAAACTATACCAATGTCTGGCAAACATGGAGGTGGAAGCTCACAGTCAGCTATTAGATGGAACACAGGGTTTCCAAGGAAGAAGTAGCTAGAGAAAGTACCCAAGGAGCTGAAGGGGTCTTCAACCCTCTAGGTGGAAGAATAACCAAGAACTAACTAGTACCCCCTGAGCTCATGCCTCTAGCTGCATATATAGAAGAGGATGGCCTATTTGGCCATCAGTGGGAAGAGAGGCCCCTTGGTCATGCAGACTTTATATGCCCCAATACAGGGGAACACCAGGGCCAAGAAGTGGGAGTGGATGGGTAGGGGAGCAGGGCCGTGAGGGGGGAGGGTTTAGGGAACTTTCTGGATAACACTTGAAATGTAAATGAAGAAAATATCTAATAAAATTGAAAAAAAAGAGCATATGCATTATAAGCAGAACTTAAACAAACATATCTGAACACAGTTTTAATAGGATGTGTTCAGTAACCATATGTGTTGTGTAGCTCTCTTAACCTAGCCAACTTTGAGAAAAGTATTTTTGTTCAAATTAAATATCTGCTTATTTTTTCAGGAATATAATCTTAATAATATTTCTAGGAGAACATAATCATTGCACAGAACTGTTGAATTTATGAAAAGATTTACCCTACTTTCCTCTTACTAAGCCTACTTTTGAGTCGAGAAGTTGTAGTCCACACAATATTCCAGAAGGCAATTAGTTTCTTCTGTTCACAGAACAACACATTAATTGACAAGATAATTTTTTAAAATGACACTTATTTTAACCACTTTGTTTAGCAACAGACATTGGAGTGCATTATAAAAGAGCATATTCATATCCCCAAAGATTAATTGTACTACCAATTATTGCTAGAGTATATTAAATGAATTAGGTTGGGTTAAATTCTTACAATGGATCCTGACATAATGGAAATGCCACACAGATGTTCACTATTACTTTATCATTTCTGGGAAGGAACATATGTATTTCAGTTGCTCATCTGTACAAAGAGTTACCCATAATCATCATTGCCTACATAGAATTTCCCATTTGGGAAAGTATGCTACTGGAGAGATGTATCCTTAATGCTCTTGAAATCCTGAATAGAGTTGATCAATAGCAGGACTCAATGATTCCATAAAATAAATGCCAGATGATCATTTCCCATAATTATAAATTTCTGATTAGTGTTTTAAATATAAGTATCCCCCAATTATGGGACTACTAGTTTCGCATTAAGCATAATCCATAATAGCCAGTGTTCTCTTAAAGACATGTTACAGATTACAAAATATTGTCTTATACATTTTTAATTTGACAATAACAGTAAACTTATGTGGTAGGTTAGACATAAAAGTACAGTAAAATGCTGCCACATTTTTGAAGAATGTTTTGCCTATATTATGATTTCTACATTCTTACTTTACTACAACAGAATTTTTCCTTTCATTTCATATTAGCATTTCATGAAAATTCACTTTAGAAAATGGATGTGTTAGTTCTGAACTAAATACAACAAAAGTTCTCAGAGTTTTGGTAATATTTCTTGTATGTTGAGTAAAATTACTCTTTGTGAGTAGGCTCTATAATGACAGATAAATGTAGTTTACCTATAATAAAAATATCATCCTAGATAAAAATAAAAAGCCCAGATTTTCAAGGTCACAATGAAGCCCGAATATCTATCAGAAAATTTAGTCCTTCATTCTCACACTCCCATTTATCTTCTAGAGAAATTTAATTTTCTGGTACATTTTATTAGTGGATATGAGATCGAGAATATCTCATTTCTCCATTCCTTTCTTTTAAAATGGTACTACATATTCTGTGTCATTATACGTTGAAGGAATGTTGTTTTCTTTTTGAAGTTGGACAGGATACATTTTACATTATGGTGTGGAATGTGGGGGTATTGGATGAGAAATATTCCTCACAGCTTCATTAATTTCAGCACATGGTTCCCAGGTAGCAAAGCTGTGGAGATTTAGGATGTATGGTCTTACAGGAGCAAGTATGTCTCTCGTGGCAGGCTTTGAGCATTATACTATTTCCAGTTCATTTTCTCTACTTGCTGCTTGTGAATCAAGGGGTAAATTCTCAGTTTGCTGCTCCAGCCATCACTGCTGCCACCTTCCATCCAAGGTGATAGTCTCACATCCCTATGAAGCTTTCTGGAGGCCTCAGACACCATATGATGATGTTTTTCATGTTTAAGTTTGTGGAAACTAGTGGTCTGCTTAAATAGATTCCGAAAGGTATTTTGGGGGGGTTGTTTGTTTGTTTGTTTGTTTGTTTTTAATTAATAACAAGATGTTAGTTCAGTTTCAGAAGTGGGCAAAGGATGGCTGCTCAGGAGGCAAAGTTACTCAGATAAGGTAATTAGCTTCTAGACCTGCCAGATTCCAACCTCTCTAGATCACTTCTGTTCTAGTCAATAAGTTTTTGCAGACATGGCTTCTCTTCAGGAATCCCCCTTCACATGTGTACTTTAAATTATGTTAGTATATTCAGTGCTATCTTAGTATTTTTAGTACTAAGTATATTTTTTTATTAATAGTCCATCTCTAGAACTTTACAAATGCAGCTATAAAGGTGCTTTTGAACTTTATGTTGTTTATTTCTTGGTTATATCTCCACACTTGCATATAAATATTACCTCCACCCATTATAAAACATGATTTGTGTTTGATCACCTCTCTCAAAGCTCTTACTAAGTAAACCAGTCAACATTCACATTCCTCCCAGCAATAGTGATTTGTTCAAGGAAGAGTGATTCAGATCCCTTCAAACAATAATTTCTGCCAAAAAGGATTCTTGCTCTTCTCTTTAATAGTAAGAATTAAGGTTGCAGTTCCTCCCGCAATTCTATAGCTGTAAAGCAAGCATTGGACTGAGATAGACACAGAAGTTTGAATATATAAGTTCAAGTGTAGAAACAGTAAGGAATACAGAATAGAATGATGGAGAGAAATGTAACTGATATTAGCCTGTTGATAAAATTTTACCCAAATGCGGCTTATTTTCAAGCTTTATTGTAATTAGAGAAAAAAAAGATTTATTTCATTTCCCTTCTTCTCTTGTTTCCTGAAGTGTATTTAAATTGGCTTTTCCTTACAATAAAATATCTGGATATAGACCTTAACTGGTGATTTCATCATGATTATCATGTTTGGATTGTGCAAAGCAGGTGAGCAGTCCCAGTTACAGGAAGATTATGGCTGCCTGGAATTTGCAGTGCATTATACATACTCTAGTTCTCATGTGTTTTATAAATATCCAATTATTACAGATGATTGTTTAGAATCTGTCTAATTTTAAAATGACAAAAAAACTAAGCAAACAAAACAACAATGGCAAAAATAACCATCATCAGGTCTTTAAACTGAGGAAAGAATTTGTACATCATTGGGAAGAGAGGCCCCTTGGTCTTGCAAACTTTATATGCCCCATACAGGGGAACACCAGGGCCAAGAAGTGGGAGTGAGTGGGTAGGGGAGCAGGGTGGGGAGGAGGGTAGAGGGGACTTTCAGGATAGCATTTGAAATATAAATGAAGAAAATATCTAATAATAAAAAAAGAAGTTGTAAATGAGAAAAGAGGGCAAAAATACAAGTTATGACAAAGGAAAGTCTCCAAGCCTTTTCTTACAGATAGAAGAGAAAACTAATTCATAGAGAAGTAGCCTGGGAGCAAATTTTGTATTTCTGTAGAATGTATTGAGTTCATTAAAGTAGCCCTGACTATCAGGAGCAATAATTTATATTTAATATACTCTAAATAGTATTTGCCTCTAATATATTATTTCAAATGTATATTTAGTAACAAAATTTGAAAATATGTGTTATAGATATTTTGTTAATCATGAATTTTGTAATATATAAGCTCTTTTTTTCAGATGACTTAGTAAAGAAGAATAGAACCAAAGACTGTCATGTGACTGTCATGAGGTAAAGACCCTTAGATTTTTGGAAGCACTGTCGTTTTATTTGCCCTTACTACACTGTTTATTTAGATTTCCAAGGGATATTCTCAGCTTCCTTTCTCTAAAGAAAAGAAAGGAAGTCAAACCTTAAAACAGTTATGGTTGAATGATTCATCAAAAAAGGAGGAGCATGGTATGTCTTCAAAGACACTTGAGTGTTTCATAGTTGAATTTGCAAGACACATTTTAAACTTATCCTGTGGTAGCAGGTTACAATTTTTTAAATTATTTTTTCTTTATTAGATATTTTCTTCATTTACATTTCAAGTGTTATCCAGAAAGTTCCCCATATCCTCCCCCATTCCTGCCCTGCTCCCCTACACACCCCCTCCCACATAATGGCCCTGGCGTTCCCCTGTACTGGGGCATATAAAGTCTGCATGACCAAGGGGCCTCTCTTCCCAATGATGGCCAACTAGGCCATCTTCTTCCATACATGCAGCTAGAGACATGAGCACAGGGGGTACTAGTTAGTTCATGTTATTCTTCCACCTATAGGGTTGAAGACCCCTTCAGCTCCTTGGGTACTTTCTCTAGCTCCTTCCTTGGGAGTCCTTTGTTCCAACTAATAGCTGACTGTGAGCATCTACTTCCGTGTTTGCCAGGCACTGGTATAGCCTCCCATGAGACAGCTATATCAGGGCCCTTTCAGCATTATCTTGCTGGCATATGCAATAGTGTTTATTTTTGGTGGCTGATTATGGGAAGGATTCCTGGCAGCCGCAGTCACTGGTTGGTCCATCCTTTTGATTCAGCTTCACACATGATCTCTGTAACTCCTTCAATGTGTGCTTTGTTCTTAATTCTAGGAAGGGGAGAAGAGACCACATTTTGAACTTCATTCTTCTTGAATTTCATGTGTTTAGTAAATTGTATCTTGGGTAGTCTAGGCTTCTGGGCTAATATCCACATACCAGTGAGTACATGTTATGTGAGTTCTTTTGTGATTGGGTTACCTCACTCAGGATGACACCCTCCAGATCCATCCATTTGCCTAGGAATTTCATATATTCATTGTTTCTAATAGCTGAGTAGATTTCTATTTTTCATAGAAAATTGCATTTTATTTCATTTTTGGGTTAGTCTCACTTAGAATATGGAAGTAGCAGAGTATACTGGTGAATATTCATTATTTCACAAGTACTCTGACTTTTACTGAACCCTAAGAGAAAATCATCTAGTATAAGACAAAATCTTTTCCTTTTTTTAAACCTGTTCAGTGCATGATATTTCTCATCTTTTTTTTTTTTACAATTTTTATTAGATATTTTCTTTATTTACATCTCGAATGCTATCCCAAAAGTTCCCTATACCTTCCCCCCACCCTGCTGCCCTAGCCACCCACTCCCACTTCTTGGCCCTGGGATTCCCCTGTACTGGGGGATATAAAGTTTACAAGAACTAGGGGCCTCTCTTCCCAATGATGGTCGACTAGTCCATCTTCTGCTATATATGCAGCTAGAGACACGAGCTCTGGGGGTACTGGTTAGTTCATATTGTTGTTCCACCTATAGGGTTGCAGACCTCTTCAGCTCCTTGGACACTTACACTATCTCCTCCATTGGGTGCCCTGTGTTCCATCCAATAGATGACTATGAGCATCCACTTCTGTATTTGCTAGGCCCTGGCATAGCTTCACAGGACACAGCTATATCAGGGACCTGTCAGCAAAATCTTACTGGCATATGCAATAGTGTCTGCATTTGGTGGCTGATAATGGGATGGAACAAGACATCTCTACTCATATCTTGGGATATGAGTAAAAGTATGCTGTGGGTCAGTGAGTTTTGAGTGCCATTCAGAAAGGTATGGTGTGTGTATAACTAACATAGGAAATTGCTGAAAATGGCAGAGGATCGTTTCAAGTCTAGCTTATAAAAAGGGAGATACATAGTTTAGAAAGATAAAACAGAAATATGCATTTCAATGGTAAAATATCTTAAAATTCCCATCAAAATTCTAAGAAGGGGGAATTAGTAAAATTGGATTTCCACTGACTCTCTTAAGGCTACAATTGATCATGCTATTTGCATCTATTATCTGTCTAAAAGATGCTAATCTACTTATTAATCTTCTTTTGTAAATTTTAACATTTGTTCACACAAGGAACCTTGGATTTTCCTCCTTTACTCTCTATATCCATTAATATAGCCACAGCTGTGAGCATAATCAATTCTCCTTGATGTTGGCTATAGGTAGCTTTGCTTTGCTTGTGGTGATGATTGATCTGCTACTATAATAGCAGGAAGTAGCATACAGAATTTCTTTATTCCTTAGTTTCCTTCCTTCCTTCCTTCCTTCCTTCCTTCCTTCCTTCCTTCCTTCCTTCCTTCCTTCCTTCCTTTCTTCCTTCTTGAGGTAGTATCTCACTATCTAACCTCATATAGCCTGGAACTCCCTAGGTAGAACAGGTTGGCTACAAACTCTACACCTGCTTCTATTGCCCAAAAGATAGGATTGAAAAAATTTACCATGACATGCCTTTAATGTGTAACCCAAACTGGCCTCTTGCCTCCACCTCTTCAGCATATCCTGCTGGTTTGTATGACCAGAACATTGTGGCTCTCTCTCTCTCTCTCTCTCTCTCTCTCTCTCTCTCTCTCTCTCTCTCTCTCAGGCGCGCGCATGCGTGTGCTTTTGTATAAATATTCAAGGATCCATCATTTTAGAACAGATATTCTAATTTGTTTTAAATCAAAATCATATTTAGGATGTGGTTTTCTATGGATTTTGACCTGAATGAATTAAGTAAAACTGTGAAATATAAAACACCATTGTTAGTTATAGGTGTGCTATGTCAATTATCAGGCAGTTCAGAAATCAGAATTTCTATTACTTCCATGTTCAAAACGTTATTAAAAGCTGTAGGTGTGCCAACATCAGTATCACTCAAGATACTCCAGAAAAAAACAAAACAAAGCAAAACAAAACAAAACAAAACAAAACCATAGCCATCATGATAAGTACCTATTTCAAGCTAATGGGTGAGCTAGCTCTGTATATCTATGGATTTAGAAAGAAAGAGTAGGAAAGAGGAAGACAGATGATTTTAAGGGATGGCTCTGGGAACTGTGAGGACTGACAAGTCTGAAATTTATAGGGCATGCCGGCAGGCTGGTAACTCAGGCAGGAGCTGAGGCTTCGGTCTTCTTTCATTGAAACCTCACTCATAATTTGCTCTTCAGGCCTTACTACTGATTGGTTAAGAACTAGATATATTAGGGAGGGCTATCTTCTCCACTTAAAAAGCAACTGATTGTAGATGTTAACCACAGCTATAAAATACCATTAACTAAAACGTTCTTTCTTTTTTTTTTATTTCTTTTTTTTCAATTTTTATTAGATATTTTCTTCATTTACATTTTAAATGCTATCCTGAAAGTCCCCTATACCCTCCCCCATACCCTTCCCTGCTCCCCTACCCACCCACTCTCACATCTTGGCCCTGGCGTTCCCCTGTACTAGGGCATATACAGTTTGCATGACCAAGGGCCCTCTCTTCCCAATGATGGCCAACTAGGCCATCTTCTGCTACATATGCAGCTAGAGACATGAGCTCTGGGGGTTCTGGTTAGTTCATTTTGTTCTTCCAGCTATAGGGTTGGAGACCCCTTCAGCTCCTTGGGTACTTTCTCTAGCTCTTCCCTTGGGAACTCTGTGTTCCATCTAATAGCTGACTGTGAGCATCCACTTCTGTGTTTGCCAGGCACTGGCATAGCCTCACATGAGACAGCTATATCAGGGCCCTATCAGGAATATCTTGTTGGTGTATGCAATAGTGTCTGCGTTTGGTGGCTGATTATGGGATAGATCCCCGGCTGCAGCAGTAACTGGTTGGTCCATCCTTTTGTCTCAGCTCCACACTTGATCTCTGTAACTCCTTCAATGTAAGCTTTGTTCCTAATTCTAAGAAGGGGCGAATTGTCCACACTTTGGTCTTTATTCTTCTTGAGTTTCATGTGTTTAGCCAATTGTATCTTGGACAATCTAGGTTTCTGGGCTAATATCCACTTATCAGTGAGTACATGTTATATGAGTTCCTCTGTGATTGCGTTACCTCACTAAGGACATACTACTACCAGAGGATCCTGCAATACATCTCCTGGGCATATTTACAGAATACGTTCAAATTGGTAATAAGGACACATGCTCCACTATGTTCATAGCAGCCTTATTTGTAATAGCGAGAAGCTGGAAAGAACCCAAGTGTCCCTCAACAGAGGAATGGATACAGAAAATGTGGTACATTTACACAATGGAGTACTACACAGCTATTAAAAAATGAATTTATGAAACTAAAACTTTCATTAACGTTTCACTTGATAACTAGGTATTATAATCTAGCCAAGCACACATAGGAAAGTAAGCATCATAGTATAATAGGTATAATTCTTCAAGTTTCCTAAATTCATCAGTTTCTTAAGACAAATTTGCATAAAAACAACTGTACACCATTCTTTAAAATTCATTAAAAAAACAAATATTATTCATAGAGATTAGATCTGTTGTCTTGAACGTTTTTTTTATTCCTGAGAAGAGCACTTCCATTGTTGGCTGACATTTTTTTCCAGCCCCTGCTCACTCCTGCCCTGCTAGCTCTGGCCTGCCTTGTACTGGACTTATTTATTTATTTTATGTATATGAGTACACTGTTGCGTTCTTCCGACACCAGAAGAAGTTATCATATCCCATCACAAATGGTTATCAGCCACCATGTAGTTGCTGGGAATTGAACTAGGGACCTCTGGAGGAGCAGTCAGTGCTCTTAACCACTGAGCCATCTCTCCAGCTCCAATTTCAAACTATCCATCTTGCTCTGTAAATTATTTACTGCAGAAGACAGTAATATCACATGTTCAAACAGTTTCTTTCCTTTTCTTACAGACTGTAGTACAAAAGATATTGCTGTTGGGGACTACCAAGATGGTTCAGTGGTTAAGAGAACTCACCTCTCTTGTGAAAGACCCCCTTTTGGTTGCCAGTATACATGCCATATAACCATCTGTAACTCCCATTCTAGTGAATCCAATATGCTCTTTGCATCTCTGTGGTCCTAGACATCCACATTGTTGCACAGACATATATGCAGTCAAACACTCATAAATAAAATAAAATAAAATAAAATAAAATAAAATAAAATAAAATAAGTGATTGTTAACAAGCTGGTAAGCACTCATTTCAACAGATTCATTATTCACATATAAGACATACTTCTTTTAATTTCTATACAAGTGTTTCAGCACTGAGATACACCTCAAGTCCTCTTCTGGCTTTGTTAATGATGATAAACTAACTCTGTGATTTTTTTTTTGTTGTTGTTGTTCTGTTTCATGACATTTTCATATTTAAATTTTGTTTTTGAGGTTTTCATATTGGATTGTAAGTTGTCTAACATATTGAGTCACTTAATATCATGTTTATAGTTTACACCTAGATGGGGAAATGGTGTTCTTTTTTGATTACATAGAATAAATAATTAAAAATTCTAATATGTAAAATGTACAGATGATACTCCAGAATATTATTTTTCTCTTTTTATAATATTTTTCTTTAAAAAGATGTATATATGCATGTATGTATGAATGTTTGTATGTATTTTTATGTGTATGAGTGCCTTCCTGCCTGCACATAAGTGTGCCATGTGTATGCTGTGATAACAAAGGACAGAAGAGGGTGTTGGCATCTCCTGGAACTGAAATTACAGACAGTTGTGAGTTGCCATGTGGGTTTTGAAATGTAATGCTGGTCCTCAGCAAAAATAACAAGTAAAGTCAAGAGCTGTGTTGATATCTGTGGCCTCTGTTGCTACTGAAGTCCATTTGGACTTCTATAGTCTGTGCTGTAGCCTGAATCCAAGTTGATGTTTATGGGCCTTGTTACCACATGAAGCCATGTTGATGAGAGTGGTCTGTACAACCCCCTGTGACCATGTTGATGTACTTGGCTTGTGCTGCCATGTCTGGGTCAAAGGCCAGGCTTGTGCCAGAATGCTTCATTGATGTCAGTGATTTGTACTGACATCAGAGATCATATTGAGGTCAGTGGCATATGCTGATGCTAGAGACCATGTGGAAGTACATCATGCCTGCTCTTGCTGACTGTAAAGGACAAGAAAGCTACTTTTACTATAATAGTGATTACTTCAGACTCACAGTTGAGAAAGGAACGTAGGCCTATATAAAAACACTTACTTCCCCTGTCCACCAAAAATTTAACAGCCTAGAAAGAAAGCCATCCAAGAAAAAAATAAAAAAATAAAATGATAAGGATGCTGAAGTGTAGCTTTCCATCACTGATGGTTTCTGGTGGAAGTTTGGGTGGAAAGGACCCATTTTTCTCTTAGGAACTCACCACCAGGAGTTTCAACATACTATAGTTAATATATGGGCGATATAAATTGAACATTTTTTTTTTTTAATTTTTCTCTGAGAGTGGGAGGTTACAAAGGTGTTGGGAGCATACCTGAAAGGACTAGGTAGTGATTTTGATGGGGGTTCATAACGTGAAATACCCAAATAATAAAATACATGTAAAAAAGAAAAACAAAGGCAAAGGTACAAAGCAATGAAAAATAGTATTTATATATGTATACATATGCCGATTTTTTACATTATATTTCTGAAAACATACTAGCAAAAATGGAAGCAGTAGTTTCCTCTCAGGAAGATAGACTAAAGTCAGGGAAACAATACTTAATTTTAACCATTTTTGCATGGTTTGACACCTTAATTTGTACCTCCAATTTTTCTTTTTAATTTCAAAACCCCAAGAAATTTAAAAATAAAGCAAATGGGAAATTAAAAAATAAATAAATAAGAAGTAGGGCTGAGCCACATCTCCAGCCCCTCCCCTTATTTCTTTATAGAAAGAAACTAGATTTCAAAATAGGTCAAGATGACACTCTCAAAAATTTGATGAATTAAAGGGGAAGAAAATAACAATAATGTTAAATGTTTTTGAGAGCAGATGATTCTGTTTGGGAATAACAGACATCTAATTGTCCCAAACATGTACAAACATATAGACTTTAAATTGTAAGACTTTTAGAGAAAAAAAAAAAAAGTCACCTTTACTACTAACCCCTTTTAATGTTTAAAAGCCCTAAAAGGGCAAGTACATCTTAGGTACCTGTTTTGATCAATTAACTCTGATGGTATTTTTTTTTTTTTTTATCAGAAAGTGCTTGTTTTCCTGAATAAGCAGCACATCTTATAATTCTTGCTTGAAGCTACTAGACTATGCTTCATTTTTTAAAAAGTTAGTATTTTAGAAGGGTATGTTATAAACATTCTGAAATTGCCAATGTAATATGATTGACAGACTGTGTAGGACAGCCCAAATCAATATTGACCTTTAGTATAATTTTATACAGCCTAAGAATGGAACCAGATTTTACCTGACACATGTTATTTGCTTGAATACTTTGTCTCTTAGATAGTATATCCATTAGTGACACAGACATAACCCTGACGCATAATATAAAAGAGTAAAATTTGCATGATATATTTTAATCTTAGGTTCTGATTTTTAAAACCTGGGTAGTCAACAGAAATCATATTTCATTGCTAACATGTCAATTTACACAGAGCTTGATTTCATACATGCCATTTACTAAAACAAATGTATTAAAGTGAGTATTAAGAACTGAGTATACTAATGACTGCTCAAGAAATACAAATATGCAAGCAGCAGTAGTGTTATTAAGCTACTTTTGGAAAATTGCACAATTGTGCCCAGAAAATAAAATCATCAAAACAGAAGTTCAGCCAAAGTTATATTTGATTTGTGTACCACTCTACAACCTTGCCTCATGCAATCTAGACAAAGATTAATATATCGAATATATCTTTGCTTTTTAATGCAGTAGGAAAAATATGCTCTGGCTTGTATTTCACAAGACACACAACATATCCTACAAAACAAGGGGGATAATTAATTTTTAATTCATTTGAAATTCCTCAGTATGGATAATAAAGGGGAAATATTGTCAATTTATGAAGTTGATGGCTATAATTAGGAACAGGCCCTAAATTACTTCTTAAACTATAAATGTATTCAGAAGCACAAAACCAGGACGCACTGTTTTTTGTTGTTGTTGTTGTTGTAGTTGTTGTTGTTTGTTTTGTTTTGTTTTGTTTTGTTTTTATGTTATGTTAATAAACATTATGGTAAGCTACCTCACGTATTTAATATAAATGAACATAAAATAAAATAACTCCAAATCTCTTAAATGCTCCATAGATTTTCAAGGAGACAGGAAGGTGGCGCTGCCACCTTTTCAAGTATGCCACTGTAGGTGTTGGGAGGAATCCAAATGAGATTTCTTCATTCTTTCATATGGATTGTGTTGACTGTTGTAGGATTGCATTTTTGATGTTTGCAGTATAAAATATATTTTATGTAGTAAATAATAAAACTGTTCTGAATTGATTCAGAGAAAGCAACAATTCATAAAATTCTCATAGTGCTTAACTGCTCACTCTCCCATCTAGTAAACTGGGATTTCCTTGACTGCTCCTACAAAGGAAGCAGTGCCCACTATTTGATCTCACCTGGTCAAGCAATTTGACTTTCAAGGTCATTGAGCTTAAATTCACTCAAACTTTATGGACTGAAATGACACCATTCTTATCCCAGTGCAGTTTGTAGCAAAATTGAAATTCAGCAAATGTATAAAGTGAGTGATGTTAATCTTCAGGTACCTACTACATCCTCATTCATTACCTTCTCCTACTCTGGTTATAGTCTAAGAGTCAAAATAGATCTAATGCAGGAGCAGTTATTTTTGTATCTTAGAGAATGTCAAATACAACTTTTAATTCACCAAGAAGATCTCATTGGTTCTACAATATATATTCCTTGAGAAAAATTAGTACATGCTTATGCTAAGGTAATATGTACTAATATTGCTTATATACTTCAATGTGACACTGTAAAATTTATACAGCAAATGAGTCACACTGCTTAACATGTATTTTATACAGTAGGTAGGACAAAACAAGCAAACATACACACAAATGCTATGTTACTAGTCTAGACAGGGTAAGCACATATATGAATTATTAAAGATGTGCCTTGCAAATATGCAAACCTCTGCATTTTATGACCTCAACTATTGCCCTTGAAAATAAGGCTTATGGAGACTTTCAAAATAGCAGTGTGGGCTACCAGATGACTGGAGCCTTAGAAAGAAAAACATAGCTTTAAGAATCCCTAGAGTAGGCTAATTTAATGCATCTATATCACAGTTACTACATTTCTTAAAGCCTTTGAGAAACTCTTTTATATAATGCTTAACTGCTCATTAAAACCAGAGTAATGCAAACCACATTTGGCAAAGATATAGTTACAACTATGAGCATTTCTAACATGTTGGCATATCTTCTGTTCATTTTTGGTCCTTACAGGCATCTCCCATTCAGAGAGGTTTTTCCATATGAATATTCATGCCGTCTACTGGCTTTCCTGTTCTTTCAACTGATGTCTTATTAGTTGGCATAATGAAAAAGAGCGAATTGCCTAATCAAGCTTTTTATAGTACTAAGAACTGGGGAAAGATTTTTAAAATTATATGCATATAATGTATGTCATCAAAATCAGTGGCATTGTTAATGAGAATGAGCTCCAAATGCAGTCACTTGAAGAGAGGAATTATTCTCCCCACCACCATGATCATCACACAGAATGGAAAAACAAAGATATGCAGACTGTCAACATCTGTAAAATGAAATTTCCAAATTTATAATGCAATTAATTCTTTTGGAGTTACAAATATCTAAATTCTGCTCTATATTTGCTAACTCATGTTTCTTTGCAACTAACTGTTCTGAAGCAGTCCACTGGTAATGCAGGTGAGCTCTGTAGACTATGAGATTGCAATTAAAAAAAAAATAAAAGAGGAAAGGATTTAATTTTCTTCCGTATGTCTTTTCTTTTTCTATTTCAGTACTGTTATTTACTTTTTCATTTGTTTTTTTACAGATGAGATTTCATCCCCCTCCTGCTCCACCCTCTGACTGTTCCACATCCCATACCTCCTCCCCCACCTCCAAGAAGATGTCCCAACCCCCACCCCTACCACACACACCTCCACTCTCCCTGAGTCCTTAAGTCTCTTGAAGGTTAGGATGGATAATCTTCTCCAATTAAGGCCAAACCGGGCAATCCTCTGCTCTATATGTGCTGAGGGCCTCATATCAGCTGGAGTATAATGCCTTGTTGGTAGCTCAGTCTCCAAGAGATCTCAGGGGGCTTCAAGTTAGTTGAAACTGCTGGTCTTTCTCCTCCTCAGCTTCCAACATTTCCATATTCAACCACAAGGTTCAGCAGCTTCTGTCCATTGGTTGGGTATAAATATCTGCATCTGATTCTTTCAGTTGCTTGTTGGGTCTTTTAGAGGAAAGTCATGATAGGTCCCTGTTTGTAAGCACACCATAGCATCAGTAATAGTGACTCCTCTTTAGCTGGATCCCAATTTGGGTCTGCTACTGGACCTCCTTTTCCTCAAGGTCTTCTCCATTTTGGTCCTTGCAGGTTTTTCAGACAGGAACAACAATTCTGAATCAAAGTTTTTGACTGTGGGATGGCAACCTCATTCCTGCACTTGATACTCTGTCTTTCTACTGGAGGTGGACTCTATAAGTTTCCTCTACCCACTGTAGGGCATTTCATCAAAGGTCCCTCTCTCTGAGTCCTGAGAGTCTCTCATCTCTCAGGTCTCTGGTATATTCTGGAAGGTCCTACCTCCTTAAGTTGCCTGTTTCCCTTCTTTCTGTTCACCCTCAGGGCTTCATTCCTGTTCCCTCTACCTAATACCTGATCATGTTCCCCCCTTCCCCTCCCTGTCTCCTTGCCCACTCAGGTCACTCCCTCCCTGGCTCCTTCCTGTGATTGATTTGTTCTCCCTCCAAGTTGGATTGAGGCATCCCCACTTTGGCCCTGCTGCTTGCTAACCTTCTTGAGTTGTGATTGTCCATGTGGTTAGCAAGTTTGTATAAATAAATTGCCTGTATTTTTTCTCATATGAATATAGACTTGTAAAAAATTTTTAGAACTGTAAAACGACTCCTCCCAGTCACCAATCAGATATTTTGGATCATCAAGGTGGATCAGTGGGTAATGCCACTTGCCATGCAAGTCTCATGGCTGGGTTAAATCCTTAAAACAATGGAGATAGAAAGAAAGAATCAAGTCCTCCAAGTTGTATTTTGATGTCCACATGGCCTGTCCATTCCCAAGGTCACATAAAAATAATAAAAATTTTAAAATTATTTAAGAAAGAAAATTAAAGAATTATAAATGTCCTATGAAGACTGCTACAATTAATCTATCTCACCCACTTTTCTTTTTTTTATTAGATATTTTCTTAATTTACATTTCAACTGCTATCCCGAAAATCCCCTCCCCCCTCCCCCCTCCCTGCTCCCCTGCCCACCCACTCCTACTTCTTGGCCCTGGTGTTCCCCTGTATTGGGGCATATAAAGATTGCAGTACCAAAGGGCCTCTCCTCCCAATGATGGCCAACCAGGCCATCTTCTGCTACATATGGAGCTAGAGACACAAGTTCTGGGGGTTCTGATTAGTTCATATTGTTGTTCCTCTTCTAGGGTTGCAGACCCCTTCAACTCCTGGGGTTCTATATCTAGCTTCTCCAATGTGGGCCCCATGCTCCATCTTATGGATGGCTGTGAGCATCCACTTCTGTGGGAGTCAAGATGGCTGTGAGCATCCACTTCTGTGGGAGTCAGTTATTTCAGGGTCCCTTCAGTAAACACTTGCTGTCTTATGTGATAGTGTCTGAGTTTAGTGACTGATTATGGGATGGATCCCCGGTGGGTTAGTCTCTGTATGGTCCATCATTTCATCTTAGCTCTAAACTTTGTCTCTGTAACTCCTTTCATGGGTATTTTGTTTATTATTCACAGGAGGAATGAAGTATCCACGTGCTGGTCTTCCTTCTTGATTTTCTTGTGTTTTGCAGATTATATCTTGGGTATTCTAAGTTTCTGGGCTAATATCCATTTATCAGTGAGCACATGTCCAATGACTTCTTTTGTGATTGGGTTACCTCACTAAGGATTATGTCCTCCAGATTCATCCATTTGCCCAAAAATTTCATAAATCCATTTTTTTTCAAAGTGAATTACATACAGTTCACATTAGTATAACAGAGGCTAGTAGAGACTATATGCTAGGAAGAATCAAATGAGACTTTCTCATTCTTGTTGCAATAACACTGTATTTGCTATCACAGAATATGTACCTCTATATCATAGTAGGAAATTAGTAATTTGTATCTTTTTTATGAGCTTAAGAAGCATAGCTTAGGTCAATGGCTTTTAGTATTCCTAGTGCTGTAGACCCTCTAATACACTTACTTCCTTATGTTGTGGTAACCTAAAACCATAACATTAGGTTGTTGCTATTTCATAACTGTAATTTTGCTACTGTTATGGATTATAATGTAACTATCTGGTATGAAACACCTGGGAAAGGGTCATAGGACCCACAGGTTGGTAACTGTGGGTATCTTAGGTGAATATTCAAACTCCTCAATAGTTACTCCTCAACAATATTAGTAGTAACATTATATATGCTTTTCTACATAGGGCTGTGGGTACTGTGTCTGCTCTTCCACTACTTCTTGGCGGGGAGGGGTAGAGGAGTTTGACTGTGCTTACCCCACACCAGGGTGGGTGTGGGCTGTAAAGAAGCACTGGGACACTGCTCCAGGAGTGAGAAAGCACAGTATGAGACTTAGGAAATGCTGGAGCTGCCTCAGGGGTGCTCAGGCCTTGGACTGTGGAGTTCTCAGACCCTTGGACACCCAGGTGCCCCTGGAAGTAAAGAAAGAGTTGAGAATGAAGTCTGGGTCTAGCTGGGGCCCAGGGAATTGGGACAGGGCAGCTCTGGCTGGTCCCATAGTGATTATCCTTGGCTTAATAATTGGCTTGGTGGCAATTATGGCTCGGGGTGAAGAGAGAAGCCTTCTAAGGGAGATTAGACAGTGGCTCTGTAGGCAAAGGCCTTCTCCATGGCTTCCCACAGCGGATTCTGATGAAAAGAGGCAGACCATGGTTTTAAGGCATTTATTTTAATGGAGGAAAGTGGATGTATAAAACTGTATCCCACTAAGGATTATGTCCTCATAAATTCTTGGGCAAATGGATGAATCTGGAGGACATAATCCTTAGTGAGGTAAACCAATCACAAAAGAAGTCATTGTATATGCGCTCACTGATAAATGGATATTAGCCCAGATACTTAGAACACCCAAGATACAATCTGCAAAACACATGAAAATCAAGAAGGAAGACCAACTTGTGGATACTTCATTCCTCCTTTGAATAGGAAACAAAATACCCATTAAAGGAGTTACAGAGACAAAGTTTAGAGCTAAGATGAAAGGATGGACCATACAGAGACTAACCCACTGGGGATCCATCCCATAATCAGTCATTGAACTCAGACACTATTGCATAGGACAGCAAGTGTTTACTGAAGGGACCCTGATATAGCTGACTCCCACAGAAGTAGATGCTCACAGTCATCCATAAGAGGGAGCACGGGACCCACACTGGATAAGCTAGAGATAGAACACCAGAAACTGAAGGGGTCTGCAACCCTAGAAGAGGAACAACAATATGAACTAAACAGAACCCTCAGAACTCGAGTCTCTAGCATCATATGTAACAGAAGATGGCCTGGTCGGCCATCATTTGGAGGAGAGGCCCCTTGGTACTGCAATCTTTATGTCCCAGTACAGGGGAACGCCAGGACCACGAAGTGGGATTGGGTGGGCAGGGGAGCAGGGAGGGGGAGGAGGAGGGGACTTTCGGGATAGCATTTGAAATGTAAATTAAGAAAATATCTAATAAAAAAAAAGGAAAAAAAAATACTGTATCCCACTTCTTAGAATGGGCCTGATATTAATTACCTTCTTCAGGAAGGAATGTTTGGGAAGGAAAGCTTATTGCTTATGCCCTCTGGGCTTCTAGGTACTCATAAGCATGGAGAGCTCTGTCTTGTCACATATCTTTTCCTATTGTCTTGGTCTGAGATGTTAGGGATGCCTCATCTACATGTGGAAGGGTTTGAGCATTGCCCTTGCATGGCTGATGGCCACAAATCTATGGGGACTAAAGCTCTGTGACAGGGGCATGGAGCCTGGAGCAGGTTTTACTTTTACAGTGACTTTCTTTTGGATGTATCATTGTATATAGCTAACATTAACACTTCAGATCATAAAAAGTCCACTTGTAATAATATTCTGCCCTGGTTAATTCTATAACTAAGTCTACACACTCATAAGTCAACCAAAGTTATCACAAAGTAAAGATCACAACTCCTTTTTAGTGGCAGGGTATGGTAGCACACCCCTTTAATTCCAGCACTCAGGAGGCAAAGGTAGGTAGAAATCTGACTTTGAAGCCATCATAATCTACATAAGTTTCAGAACAGTCAGAGCTACTTAGTTAAACCCCTCTCTCAAAACGAACAAGAGAAGAGTGCTACTTTTCACATGGTTAAATGTGTATCAGTATTAGTCAGTGCTCTACTGCTTTGAAGAGGCGCCATGACCAAGGCAACTCTTATGAAAGAAAGCATTTAATTGGGAGCTTGCTTACAGTTTCAGAGGGTTAGTTCATTATTATCAAGGCAAGGCCATAGCAGTATGTAGGCAGGTGTGATACTGGAGAGATAGCTGAGAGCTATATTCTGATCTAGAGACTGAGAAAAAGACTCTAGACTTGTCATGGGCTTTTTGGCATACTTCATCCATCCAGGACCTTCCTACTGATCCTTTTAAGAATTGCAACTCCTTCGTGACTAAGCATTAAAATACATAAGCCTATGAAGCCATTATGATTCAGACCACCATAATCACTGAGATATGGTACTTTTAAAGAAGTGGGAAGTCTTTAGTCTTCAGAAAAAAAGATGCTTATTTACTGTTTGTCTGTAGGCACGCAGCTTTGAGTTATTCAGAGCAGGCTGGGGCTTTATGGAAAAAACATTTCTTATCCTTATGTCTTAGGAGTTTTAATACAACTTGTATGTTTGGAGTGACAAAATATAGATCTTCCTAATACTATGTTCTCATCAATGTGGCAAGTATGTTCTGACTCTAAGTGGAAATGGAATGTGTAGTGAATAGATTGTCCATGTTTGCATATTATTGCTGTGTTTGCAGCCCTAAATTTCTAATTCTAGTGATTGAAAAAATAAAAAAGAATCCAGCTCAGTTTTAGCATAAGTGTTTGTTTTTTTTTTTTTTTCTTCAAGTAAAGTAAAAGGGTAAAAATGCCCAAGATGATGGCTTTTATTTTTACGGTACTCAATAAATTATTTGAAATGAAGATTATTAAATTGACTGAAAATGGACCTGACTTAATTGTCTATAAATGTAAAGTATTGGGACAGTTGCCTTGACTGGAATAGCCGTAAGTTAAATGTACCTTCAGGTTCTTGGACTGCAGCAGACATTCTATGGTATTGCAATCACGGCTGCCATTCCTTCTGAAAGACTACCCACAGGTGGTAATAGCCAGTGTTCCACAGTAAAAGGATGTGTGGATTTTCCCCTTTATTTAACTTGGTCTTAAAAGGATTTGAATGGTTATTTCTACTAGGAAGTTGTTTCAATACATTTTTATATCACCCTTCATGTTCCGGGACCATTTAAATTTGTAATGAAAAAAAAAAAAAAGTGTGTATACTTGGACCCGGCTGAAAGACAGTTTCAAGCTTACAGTGACCACTTAGGCTTGAAAGCATAGGTTTAATAGCTCAATCTTAGAGGAACAGTGTTGCTTGGCATCTCCAAACTCTTGTGTTTTCAGTTATGCATCACACAGTTATTCTGACACTGTAGTCACCATCTCCTATGTGCACTTATGCTTGAACTTGTGCCTAGTGGCTGATTATTAGCTACTTAATTATTTTATGCTGAGGGAAAGATTTATCTATTTATTCTGTAGAAAGGTTGTTGAATATCACCATTTTGTTTAAGATGATAGCTGGAATCCAGGAGAGCAAAAGTCAAGTGAGTTTAGAGCAGTAGTAGCTAAAGATTCAGTAAAATGCCACTGCCTGAAAGTCACTCTACAAGATAAAGACATTGCTTTGTGTCTAGAGGACACTCACTAAGACCTCTAGTTTTATGTGTCCCTGTTTGTGGAACTAAATTTGGGACATGTGTACTTTGATAGAAATACAGACACTTTATTAAGAAGGACAGAAACACTGAGTATGGTCTAGTAGGCTGAAACTGTCCAAGGCTCAAAAGTTCTGGGCCATTTTTTCTCCACTTTAAAATGTTTCATTTTCAACAAATATTCACCCACAACTGCACAGTTCTATTTAGGGCCAGGAAGTAAGATATGCCTTCCGTACTTGTGGCATGTTATGTTAATAATGACAGCATTGTTTGGAAACTGTTTGCCATTTCTGCCTTCCAGTGTTTTGTTCTACAGCAGACTTTGACCTATGGCTTAGGCAAGTATCACTCTCCTCCATTCCCCTTTGCAGGAGACTGACTTTACTCTCTTTCCAGGCCATATGCAGAATCACTACTTTTGCATCCCAAGTTTAGGAGATGCTCATTCACAACAAGAATGACAATTTATTAAGAAAGACAAAAACACTCTCAAGAATGATTATAGACTAGAGAAATCAAACAATCCAAGGCTCAAATATCCTGGGCCCAAATTTTGTTGTAATAGGCATGGCAGAAATGAAAATACTCTGAGATAGATTTGTCTGCCCACCTAACTATCAGAATGCTGATTCAAAGTACTCCAAAGGTATTTCTTGCTAGAAATCTCATTCTGGGAAAAGAGGGTAGTGCTAACCAGATTTGTCTCCTGGAAGATTTCATACAGTTCTAACAACTTCTTCAGCTACCTCACAGGGAAGAGACTGAAGGCCAGACAATGATGGGTGTGTAGTGAGTGGACTACAACTTGACAGGCTCCTGACATGTGCATATCCTTGGCCCTCTATTTAAACTTTAATCTCACTTCAGCACCCCCAAAGGAAGGACTTAGTGGGAGCAGAGTTTGCTGGGTTTGTATGTCTTCCCAGTGGGGCCATTTTGAATAAATCTTTCTCTGGTTTCCACTATGAGTCTGATTCTTTTGCTTGGCTCATTGATTATATAAGTGGCTGCACCTGGCTTGGGTAACAAGTTTGATAAGAACAGTGACTACATGGTTCCTCAGAATTTCTGGCTTGCTCAAGCTGAAGTCCAGCTGTCTGGTAGCAAAAGTGACCATGGAATTTAGTCCAAAAGAAGACAAATAGCAACACTTTGTTGGCAAAGCCTCCAGGCAAGGTCATTAGCATTTCATAGGAAATGAAGGATTAATCTACTCAGAAGGAGGTGGAAATGCTGATGTTACTGTTAGGTATTAAGTCACCATCTTTTGTGGCTGAGGATGTCACTAGTATGACACCTACTTGATCTGCCCCTTGTATTCCCAGGGAGGATGAGGTTTCATTCTTTCTGCAAATTGGCTTTGTTCATATGTTAATGCTAACACAACCACAGATAACCCCTTTTAAGCTCAGGCCTCCTGTCATACTATCGTTTACTGGTAATATGAAGAAATGTGTATTCTCATGCATAGAAGAGCTTAGGGATTAGGTTTCTTGTGGCAGAAAGACCTACCAAGCACTAAAGAATGGTAAAAGGAACATGAATACTATATATTCCCCTGTCTGGGGGAATGATGGCAGCAAAATAGGAAGTTTTTGATAGCTGAGCCTTAGATAAGATACAAGCAAAGCCTTTTCCATGTTCCTCTTGCTGTTAATTACATGAGAAAATGCAATTTTGTAAAAATGGTAGTTGACAGATGCTGGCTAGTGGGATTCTTATTATTTTAGAGCATTCTGCTTTAGATGAGGATGACTACTTCAGGTGAGTTTCTGCTTCGATAACTACCATCGATATAGGAAAAGTAACACTATGTATTCTGCATAATTTTCTTTTGGCAGGAGTAGGAGCAAATCAGAGGAGGAACGCTGTGATTGTGTAGTTCTTTTGGTTGACTACCAATAGCTTCTGCTGCTACCTCCCTCCTCACAAACACTTCTATTACTTATCTCGACAAGATGAATATGCCAAAATCCACAAATCGCACTACCTATCCAAACAAAATATGCACAAAACAGACTGTAAAACACACACATACACACACCCAAACACAAAAGCAAAAAAGGAGGACTGTAGAACTACAGTGGTTAATGGTATAAACAGACATACCTGGCTTCTCCCACTACACATGTGCGCGCGCGCACACACACACACACACACACACACACAGACACCAACAAAAGAGCAGAAAAAGGAGGACTGTAGAACTACTGTGATTAATGGTATAAACAAGCATACCTGGCTTCTCCCACTATTACTCTCCACACAGTTTTTATCCTCTTTCTTTCTAACCTTTGATGCAGAAAATGCTGCTTTTCACTTAGTAATTCAGAGGAAATGACTCAAGACAGCATTAGTTTCTCTCTTTCTGGCTCTCATGGACCTTTAACAAAATATCAGTACAAGGAAAACAAATTCTGAAATCTTCTTTTCATAACAGTATGATTTCCCCTTGAGTAGAATTGCAGTTTCCCTGATCCAAGATTTCAGAGAGCATCCTTTTTTTGTTGTTGTTCTCTCGAGAAATGGGCTGACTACCAAGTACATTAAGTTTTTCAAAAAAAAAAAAAAAAAAAAAAAAAAAAAGGCTAGGCACTGGAGTGTGTTGGGGCAGGGATGGAGTGCAAGCAGGTGCTCCACTATAGGGTCCAGTAATTAGAGAACTCGATCATTGGAATTTGACTGGCCCCTCTTTCATTCCTGACAACAGGAGTCATTTCAGCTGTGCTAAGCCATTGCATTAAAAGGTCACATTTCCACTGCCAGAGTGAAAACTGAAGAACTAAAGAATTAAATTATACAAATAATCCAGATCTGCTGTTTTTTTCACTTAGAAATTCATTTCAGTAATTATTCCATTTTTATTTTTGACTAATAACAGGGACAATAAAACTAAATATTTCTTCATGGCTTAAGCTTGTCTGTTGCTGCCCTTTGTTACAGTCAGGTTTCCCATGTAAAATGGATCTTTGAGATAGGGAAGGGTGTACCAAATCCAAGATGTTAAAAATCGGATGCTGTTATATTTCACATACTGTTCGTGTTTGATAGGGCATAATGTTTGGGGAACTGTGTCTTCCTTTATAGCCATCTTGTTTCTACCAAAAAGACAAGGAGCATTACATAGCCCATGCATCCCCTGCTGCCCCGTAGGTGATGTGAATTTTTTCCCCTTGCATTTGTCTCAGAATCTTTTTTTCCCTGTTTGATTTAAGCCCCAAAGAACTGTTGTTGAATGCTGATGAGGCATTGGGTAAAGCCTCCAGCCAGGTTTTGTTGCTGTTGTTGTGTTTTAAATTTCATTTGGGGTAATTTGTTTCACGAAGACACCTGTCTTGCTCTTAATCAGACCTTGTAAGGTCAGTTAAAACCTTTTCCCATAGCTGTTTAAGATGTGCTTGTGGCTGTCTGACCAGGTGAATAGGAAAGCATTTCAGTCATGCTCCTGAGAATAAATCACCTTGCTCAGATGAGATTTGGAGAGAAGAATGAATGGAATGCCAGCCTCTTAGTTGAAGCTTGTCCGGGAGTTAGGTGGAATGCTTCCATCTTTTGTGATGCAAATAGAATTTCTTTCTTCCCAACAGCAGATCAGCCATGAGGGTTTCTTGTTCTTCCAAGGTGGGGGAGCTAATTTAACCTGCCCTTACGGTTTTCTACGAGATTCTTATTTACAACAGTTTCCTAATGAGTTATGTCAGTGTAGCTGTTGGTCTGATCCTCTAGATATCAGGGCCTGTGAAGCAGAATGGTTAATGATGCACGCCTTGCTAGCTCCAGCGAAGAACATTACAGATTGACTACAGTGCTTCGGACTAAATGCCAAATTTATATTAGATAGAACACTGCCACCTTTTGGTCATAAACTGGAAACACAGATTACAATGAAGAGGATTCTGCAAGTCACAGAGGGTATTTCAGATGATTTGTGATTGATTCTGTGTTCATGCAATCATCAAATAATACTAAACAATTTTTTGTTTTGTATTCCTTTTTTCCTTCTTTCCCATTTATGGCAGCATCTATAATTTAACTGCATACATTTTATACAATAGCGGTGCTTCAGGAGAGAAGGAATTATGCTAGATTCTAATTATGTTTTGCACAGGGATGAATTACACATGCATTATGCAGATAATACGAAGGATACCATGGTTACGCTCGTATACATGGCAACTTCTTTTATACATTGACAATTAGTCCAGAAAATATTTGGGAAGAATTTTGAATAGAAAAAAAAAATACTTAATTAAGCTTTTCAGTACTTGGGGGCACTGAGAGTTGGCCAAGGACTCTAAATTTAACAAAAAATAAAATAAAATAAAATATTTTGGGTTTGCCTTGTTCATCCGTTACCTGTCTTTTCTTACAAAACAGCAACATGCCAATTAGTTTAAACATAATTAATCAGAAAGTTTACATATTAAAGTTTATTATTTTCTCTATTCATCTTTTTAATCTGGCTTTATTACGCTGAGGCTGAGCAGTTTTAGGCACACAACAAGGTACAGATGCTCCACAGTATATACCCCTTCTTGAACATTTGCATAGTCTCCTTTCTTCAACCTCAACATCCCTGAGCAGAGGATTACTCTTTGTTATAATTGATGAGCTTCAAGTGACATATCAGAAATTACTCACAGTCCTTCTCATTAAGGTTCATTCTTAGGAGTGTATACACCATGGGCTTGAAAAAATGTATCCATGATCATACTATCTGTACTCAATTTTGAGAACGGAAAAATGATGAGAGAGCAAGGTGATGTCAGGGATGTAATCACAAAGAAAATCGTCAGACTCTGTACATCAGTTTATTGCTTATAGATGTCCAGATCTGTAAGATCTGGATTCTAGGATTCTAAAAGGAACAGGAAAATGTTCTCACTGGGTGCCTACCTAATGGAAAGTCCCTCCCCCAAAGACAATAATCCATGTTCCACTCACAATCTTAAAAGAATACTGTAATAGAAATGGGGATATCTTTGTTTTCAGAAACCTCATATTTTTCAGATGTTACTGCCTAGATGTTTTCAGGTTTATTGAAAATGACAAGTTTACTCTGTATCTTCATGGCGAGTGACTGAAAACAGTTTCCCTCAGCCTGAACAAATATCTTCATCTCAGTGATTTCAGCAATATTTATTAACAAAAAATTTAACTCCTAAGCCTTTGAAGCCACCAAGATGGACATGTCCACTCTGGGGAAGCAGAGTGATTCTTTTAAAATCTGAAAAAGATGAGGACATGTTCTAGGGTAGTCAAAATGATGGGCCTTAATAATGGTTGCTAAAATAGTGAACCTACCATATGCCTTCTGTGGCTATGCACATTATTCTTGGGCAGGCTCTGGGAGTTTTTCCACATAGTCTCTATATTTTTGTATTATGTATACAGGCCAATCAGCAGAACATGTGTTTATTTATTTCAAAATCATCAATCCTGTATTACCTGTATTATTCAGCATATTCTATCTTGTCTTTGACTGACCTGAGCAGAGGAAATTTCAGTCTGAAATATCAATGGCTATGAACTTTAAGCATTTAACAGCATGTTGTTTTGGTTGACCTCTTTGATGATTTGATGATCCCAATAGATCTTCCACGTTATTTATGTTTAATGATATCACATTTAATTTTGTGATCATTTAACTCCCTGGAGTTGCCACAACATTATATATATATATATATATATATATATATATATATATATATATATATATATATATATTCATTTCTCCCAGTTGTAGAGACTGGGTAGTCTAAGGTCAAGTTGTCAAGAAATTTTCAATCTTCATCCTGTGGATTTGGAGGCAGTATTCATCTCAGATTGTGCTCCTATGACTTCTTTGTTCAGAGATTGAGGGAGAAAGGAAGAAAGGGAAGGGAAAGAGAGAAGAAGAAGAGAGAATATGTTCCTTTTTCAAGACTCAGATCATAGGCACACAGCATATGACCTCATCTAACCTTAGTCATGCTCCCAAATGCTCATCTTCAATACCATCATCACATGGACTTTTTAAGAGACACAGTTGACTTCTTCAAATCTCTTAGGAAATGAACAGTGCTTAACAATGAAAAATATCACATGTGAAGGACAATATATTAGGCAGTTGAGAGGCTAGAAAAACATTTTTTTTTAAAATAACTTTACCATAGGAGAGTTTATGTCATTAAAAAAATGCAAAGAAAGAGTATGAACTGAAATTCTCATAAGAAAACACTGATGTTAAATATTCTCTGTGAAGGTCATTAGAACTTTTTAGCTATGGAGAGTCAGAATGTTGTTGATCTCAGAGCTAAATTAAATCGGGGTATCTTTAGTCCTTAAAAAAAGATTTATTTCTTTCATGTCATGTATAAGAACATTTTGCCTGCCATGTATGTATGATATCACATGTATGCCTGGTATCTTTGGAGGTTAGAAGAGTGCTGGGTCCCTTGGAATGGATTTACAGGTGGTTATTCATTACTCCCTGCTGACATAGGAGCACAGTTTTGTAGTGTGGGCAAAAAGCTGGAATGTCAGCCAAGTCCAGCAAGAGCTGGTTGTTTTACTACTGTCTAGGTTGTGAGACCATCTTGGGGTAGGAATGTGTAGGCCCAGTTGCTGCAGTCTGTGAGGCTGGGCCAGAGGACTTGTTGGGAACTATTTTGGAGCTTTCCTGGATGTAAGTTCTGAGAGAATACCTGGATGTTAGGGGCAGAAGATGATTTAGAGAGAAAGACTATTTTGTGGGTATACGTTTGAAGCTCTTAGGCCCATGTTCTTAGTAGTTGCAGGAGGGGTGGGGGTTGCATCCCAGAACCAGTGAAAGGGAAATAGTTTCTACCCTAAGGAATAGGCAGGTGGGGAGGAAAACAGGCTGCTAATTGAAAATACTTATCTTGAGTCCATTTGACTCTGGGAAGTAGATTTGTGTGGATTCCCTGAAGCTTACAAGAATCTTTTTAAGTTTACAAAAAGATAAATCCTTCATAACTCGTATTTACCAACCTGAGAACATCTTCCTAGACCTTTAAACACCTTTTTAGACCCTTGCTTTTTGGGGGAAGGTTTTATGTCTTCAGAACTTACATAAACTTTTATTTCTCTGTGGATGAAATGAGCCAATTTAAACCAGATTACATTATATTAAACACAGGTTTATTAGAAAGACACTCTCAGGCAAGTTCACTGATCCCAAGGACCCATGCCATGAAAGTCACCATGGGGAGGTAGGGGAGAGAGAAGAGAAAAAGAGAAAGGTTGGATGCTAAGAGAGAAGAGGAAAAGAGAGAGAGAGAGAGAGAGAGAGAGAGAGAGAGAGAGAGAGAACACAAAATGTTTGCAATATATAAGGAAGTACCTCTGGGAGTAGTGCAGCCTAGCCCCTGGCCTGAGAAGTTCAGGGTTGGGTAAGGTATGCCAGGTAGGGAGTGAGGAATGCTGGGAGAACCTGGAGGCTGGGTCTGCTTTGATATGTACAATACACCACAGTCCCTTGAGGTACCATAGCCTGACATTATTACTGCTTACAGACAGGACCAATCACAGAGGCCCAATCAGCAACTGACTGAAACAGATGCAGACACTTATATCCAACCAATAGTCTGAAGTCCTGGACCACTTTGGTTGAATTAGGGAAAGGCTGGAAGAAGCTGAGGAAGAGGGCAACCCCATTGGAAAATCAGCAGTCTCTACTAACCAAGACCAAAGGAAGCTCCCAGACACTGAGCCACCAACCAGGCAGCAAACACCAGCTGATATGAGGCCCTCAACACATATACAGCAAAGTACTGCTGGTCTGGCCTTAATGGGAGAAGATGCTCCTAATTCTTAAAAATCTTGAGGGAGCATCCTCTTGGAGACATGGGGGCAAAACAATGGGATGAGAAACAGTGGGAGGGGGTACCAGAAGGGGAAGAAATGGCTGGATTTTACATAATAATAATAATAATAACAAACAAGCAAAAAAAAAAAAAAAAAAACCTTACCAAGTAAGTGTTGGTAACTAAACTTGGGCCCTCTAAAAGGGAAGGAAGAGTTATCAGTATCCAAGACTTCTCTCTAGCTCTAATCTTAAGTCCATTTAGTAGACATGTGATTGTCCATCCCTATATGTGGCCTAACATTCTTGAAGCTACTATACCTTTTGGAATATATTTACACAACAACACTAACTCAAAAGTTTAACAACATAAAGCTTATCAAATTGACTCTGAATGTTATAGCATAGTGTTCTTCACACATGTAATATTCCTATTGATATATATGAAATGTCATGATTCATGAAATTCTTTTTCTCTGTAACTATAAAATCATATTGCAACTATTACCACACCAGAATATGTTATATATAAAACCTAAATCTCAGTTGCCAGGCCATGATCACTCATATTTGGCCCAACAGCAAACTATCTCTTATTCTATTTGAAATGAGGGTGGAATTTTGTGTTTGTGTTGAGAGTTTGAGTTGTTTTGAATTATACTTACTTTCCAAATTTAATGTTTATAAATCAAATAAAATACCTGTAATATTAAAACCAGTGAATTATATTCCAAATGGAATTTTCACATTTTACATGCAAAAAATGCCAATGTAATATGTTTAAGTGTAGAAATGTTCATATTGTCGAAAGAAACCAAATATATTTCTTGTTTCTATCTTGATTGAAAATGCTATAAACTGGTCCAATACATTATCTTATGCAGTTATAATGTATTGTTGTATTTGATATACATTCAGCATTGATATGGTTACTGTATGATATATCAAAGTTAATGAATTTTTAGTTTCATGAAAAAGTACCAAATGATGGGAATTAGAATGATTAAATATACAGTTCTCTTTGGGTCAACATATAGTTAATTAGATATACAGTCTACTTAAGGAACTTGTTATGTTTGAGACATGTAAGATTTATATTTTCTTAAGTATCTAAATTTCCTGAGAATTGTATGTGTATTTCTCTTTTCTTTTCTGTTCTTTTCTTCCATTTTTTTAAGAACTCACTTCAGAGCGTCCTTGAAAGTCACCTTTACTGTTTTCCAGTGTATTGTAAACAAAGAAAATACCATTTCCTAAATATGGAGGGCTCCTAGGAAATGTTACATAAAGATCAAATAAACATCAGGAGCTTACTCTTCTTAATATTAGCAAGCTGTATCCAGTATTAAAGATATATAACAACACCACATGACAGAACAAATTTGAACTTCTTTTGCTCAGTTCAGATTTCAAGGGCCAAAATGATAGGCCAGTAGAAACCAGATTTCTCTTAGCCTTTGTTATCTTCTTGATGTGTCCATGGCTTCTACTGGCTTCAAATATGTATTTGTTGAGCTATAAAATATCTGCCTACTCCCACATTTTACTATATTGAGCCAGGGCTTGGACAGACATCAATATATCTTGCCTTACTTCAAATCACCCCAACTAACTTGATATAGAACTCCATCAAACTAAACCAAGCCAAGATATACCCAACAATCCAACAGAATGTAGAAAACACCTTTGGAAAGATATTTGCTTGACCAAAGAAGATTGATGTGTAATATTCTTTAACAGCATTAAAACTGAGCATTTTTAAAGATCTGTTACATCTAAAATTTGAAAGGCCTAACAGAAAACAACAAACATTGTATATAAAAGAAAAGTTGGCTCAGTTCATAAAGTGCTTATATATATATATATATATATATATATATATATATATATATATATATATACACACACACACACACACACATACACATATGTATCCCTGTTTGAATGCCCTCTGCCCATAATAAGAAGCTAGGCAAAGCAGCCCCCATCTGTAATGTCAGTATTGAAAAAGTAGAGACTGGATGATCTCTGGAGGTCAGTTCAATGGCCAGCCACTAGTGGAGCCTGTGGGCTTCAGATTCAGTGACAGATCCTATCTCAAAAATTAAGGTGGAAATTAACTGAGGCAGGCATCCAACATACCAAAATCAATCTCTGCTTCCTAAACATGTATGCAGGTACACACAATTGCATGCACACATACACGAAAAGGAGAAAAACAGTACTTAAATCTACTTATTTATTTTAAGAAGACTACCATAGAAAATTTTGCTAAGAGTTCTTTTCTTGTTACTTTCTTCTTTCTCTTTCACTCTTTTATGTCTGTGGATGATGGAGATGTAAAATCAATAAAATTGGTTTCAACATTATTGGGATATAAAACAAAGCAGTGGTTCTTTCCTAAATGGCTTCTGAGATAGTCCTTTGTGAGAGTTCTTTTAAAATTCTGAGTACATGTGTAGGTGCAGGTCCTAGGTGGGACAGAAGAGAAGAGACTGGCGATATTGTGCATAAACTGTTATCATGGTTTTACGTAAGGTAATAACTGCACAGTTGCTTACAGATCATCATGCTTAGATAAGTGGAAGAGTTACTCTTGTTTTTTTTGTTTTTTGTTTTTGTTTTTGTTTTTTTTGTTTTTTTTAAGAAGGAAAAAGCAAAGAGGAATATTATGGGAACTCCATCCTGCACTCTGAAATGACCTGGTATTCTTGGACTTGTCTGTGAAATTTACAACACCATCTGGGAAAGGAACCACTGTGCTTTTGCTTCAGATTTAATTTTTCTTCATGATAGTTCCTTGGGAATTATTCTAGATATATTCCATGTGTTTGTACCATTAGTTGTGTGTGCTTATCTTCATGTTTCAGCAATAACTGAGAGCAAACTTAGCATTCTTTTCAATATACCCCTTTTAAAATTACACATGAATCTTTGTACAATTCTTTGTGAATCTGAATAGAAATTACTGTTCTCAGCAATGGCTGTGTGTTATTCCCTTTATAGATATCTTGGAATTTATGTAAATTATGGATGCCAATTGGAGAACTTTTTGGTTCATTCTGATTTTCAAAATTAAGAACAAATTTATAGGGACTGGAGAGATGGCTAAGTGGTTATGAGCACTGACTGCTTCAGAGGTCTTGATTTCAATTTCCAGCAAATGGTTTACAACCATCTGCAATGGTATTTGATGCCCTCTTCCGGTGTGTCTGAAAAGAGATATGATTGATTGATTGATAGATAGATAGATAGATAGATAGATAGATAGATAGATAGATAATAGATGGAGAGATAGATTAGATAGATAAAAGGACAAACTTATTAAGGATATTCATGAACAATTAGGTTTATGCATAGGTACACACACATATATGGTTAAATTATTCGAAGTAAAGTTGCTAGTTTAAAGGATATGTACATTTTATGTTTCAATAAGGAAACGTCACCTCTAACTTATTTCATTAGATAATATGGATATCTGATCATGAAGAATTTCTACATACACGTTGTTTTACCAGGGTTGCTGCTCATTTACCAAGAAAATATTTATTGAGGATCTGATGTATTCCAAATGTCGATCTAATCTCTAAAAAGATAGTAAAATTACTTCTTTTGGTTGCATTCTAGTTGGAAACTTAGATGCGAGAATGGAGGGAGAACTGTTAGCATGTTGTGCTCATTTAATCTGGCCTAAGGGCTTTCTAAGGAATAGTTTGGCTTCCTGTACTGTTCCTGTTTGGCATTTCCTTCTCTGCTACTGCTACTATTGTTATAGGATTTAACCTTGAGGCCAGAGAGGACTATCCAGAAAATTCCCAGGGGTGGTATAAAAAGGATCTTCCTTTCCCCACAACCTGTACCCAACAGAGCACTGGCAACAAAATACAGCTGTAAACAACAGCCTTTCAAATATAAGTAATCATTTTCAATCTGAATACTTCTAATAGTCGGTCTCTCAGGGTATTTAATAACTTTCAAACCCACCGTCTCATGGTATTTCCCACAAATTCATGGTTCCATGTAGAGGCTCTGGAATGGGCCAAGTTTTGTTTTCAAGAATCACAGCTGTTTCCAGTCAGCAGTAATAAAGTAATCCCTACACCCAATTATATGATCAAGCAATTAGCACCAGCTTGTGTGTTCAATAAATTGTTGGTTGGTTGCTGGCTCTATTCAGAAGTCAAGAATGGTAATTATGGCAGTAGCATATTTCAGCTAGTGATACAACACACAAGATGAGTAAGGCATTTGTTCTGAGCAGCTGGTTCTTTGGATGGACAGAAATCCAGATGGAGTAGCTCTGAGTGACTGAGCATTGGTAAGGTTATGTAGTGAGCTGGCATGTACTCAGCTCGGCTTTAGGAAGATTGCACTCAGTTGATACCAGTTAGAACTTGACAAGAAACTAAAACATAAGGAATGTATTTTAAGACTAAAAATTTTTAAAAAAGAGATTTTTAAAAAAACTGACAGAATAGTCTACCTATACCAGTCAGGTCTTGAACTTACTGTGCACATTACACATTAGCTTTTTGAAAACATAAATGTAACCACTAGCAAATTAGGTGTGTAATAAAATGTATGCAATTAAAGTTTATATCATTTTATTCTGTATAAAAATAATAGAATATACTAATTTTATTTTTAATGAAATGCAGTGAAAATCTCACTGGCTTGTACATATTTTTATTTATTTGTATATATATTTTTATTTCTTTACTATTATACAGAACAGTCTAGCCTTGATCTCACAGAGCTCAAATTGCCTCTGGTTTCTGAGTGCTGGGAAGACAGGTGTTTCTGATCATGCCATATAATTAGAATGCTTTAAACTATATATTAATAAACACAATGAAAAAATTGTAGAAAAATAAAGAATTGACATACATTACCAGGCTCTCTCTACTAGATACTCTGATTTGGCTTCTTTGTGACTGAGAGGAATAAGGAAATTTTTGTGGAACAACAGCTAAATGTTTAGTAAGCACTATAGATTTAATTTCCTTTAAACTTTTCTAAAAAAGCTAAAAAATGTCCTGAAAATATCTCTTTCTCCAATGAAAAATAAATATCTATCAATATTTTAGATTCCTTTAATGAGATATCATATTTTTTGCATATATAGTCAGTCATAGCTTTTACATCCTTTGTCATGTTGAATGACTTATTTATATTATTATTAACCAATAATGAATAAACCAATTATTGTTAAAATTGTATTAATAGGAGTTAAGTAACCCAAATGACATCTTTATATTACAATTATTTTTAATAAGTAAATTTGAACAGCTACTTGACCATGCAGACCATTGCACCTTAAGAATAATTGAAACATGAGCCTGAAATTCATTACCATGTAATTTACATTCTACCCATGTACATGTTTAAGAATATCAGGTATTCAGACAGGTAGATCAATGGAATGTAATTGAAGACCCAGAAATGAACCCACATACTATGGTCACTTGATATTTGACAAAGGAGCTAAAATCATACAGTGGAAAAAAACCCAGCATTTTCAACAAATGGTGCTGGCTCAACTGGCAGTTATTATGTAGAATTCAAGAAGTTGGACTCCAGAAAATCAAATAACTCTATTAAAAAATTTGGTACACAGCTAAACAAAGAATTCTCCACTGAGGGATACCGAATGGCTGAAGCACCTGAAAAAATGTTCAACATCCCAAATCATCAGGGAAATTCAAATCAATACAACCCTGAGATTCCACCTCACACCAGTTAGAATGGCTAAGATTAAAAATTCAAGTAAGAGCAGATCCTGGAAAGGATGTGGAGAAAGAGGAACACTCCTCCATTGCTGCTGTGATTGCAAGCTGGTACAACCATTCTGGAAATCAGTTTGGTGGTTCCTCAGAAAATTGGACATAGTTCTATAGGAAGATCCAGCACTACCACTCCTGGGAATATACTCAGAAGATTCTCCAACATGTTTTAAGGACACATGCTCCACTATGTTCATAGCAGCCTATTTATTATAGCCAGAAGCAGGAAAGAACCCAGATGTCCCTCAACAGAGGAATGGATCCAGAAAATGTGGTATATTTACACAATTGAGTACTTCTCAGTTATTAAAAATAATGAGTTTATGCAATTCTTATGCAAATAGATGTATCTGGAGGATATCATCTTGAGTGAGGTAACCCAATCACAAAAGGACACACATGATATGCTCTCACTGATAAGTGGATATTAGCCCAGAAGCTCAGAATCCTTCTTTGAAGGGGAACAAAATACCCATGGAAGGAGTTACAGAGACAAAGTTCAGAACAGAGACTAAAGGAATGACCATCCAGAGACTGCCCCACCCGGGGATCCATCCCATAAAAAAACACCAAACCCAGACACTATGACAGATGCCAAGAAGAGCCTGCTGACAGTAGCCTCTTGAGGGCCTTTTCCAGGGCCTGGCAAACTCAGAAGTGTTTGCTCATCCATTGGACTGAGCACAAGGTACCGCAATAAGGGACCTAGAGAAAGTACCCAAGGAGCTGAAGGGGTCTGAAAAGAAACCCCATAGGAGGAACATCAATATGAACTAACCAGTACCTCCAAAGCTCCTTGGAACTAAACGACCAATCAAAGAAAACACATGGTGGGACTTATTGCTCTAGCTGTATATGTAGCTGAAGATGGTCTAGTCGGTCATCAATGAGAGAAAAGGCCCTAGGTCCTGTGAAGGTTCTATGCCCAGTATAGGGGAAAGCCAGGACTGGGAATGGGAGTGGGTGGGTTGGGGAGCAGGGGAAGGGGGGAGTGGACAGGGGATTTTCAGAGGGGAAAATAGGAAAGGGGATAACATTTGAAATGTAAATAAAGAAAATATCTGATAAAAAGAGAAAAAAAAGAATATCACATATTTGCAAAAGATTATATATGGCAATAATTTAAAAAGTGAAACTTCATCTAAGACATTTGGTTATTTGTTTGTATCATGTGGTAGCATTAACAAAAATAAAATGACATAAACTTTATTATACTCATAATCATAGATCATAGAAGATAAAAACTATTTTACACGAGTAAAATTTTTACATTGTTTCTTTGTATGTGTTATAGTTGTAGTCTACCTAGCCAAATACAATGGTCATACTTATCTACTATTTTTAATTGAAGTATCTATCTATCTATCTATCTATCTATCTATCTATCTATCTATCTATCTATCTATCTATCTATCTATCTATCTATTTAGTGTGCCTGAATGATTGGATGTTCGTGAACCTGCAGAGTTCAAAAGAAGTTTTAGGAGACCCTGAAACTAGAGTAGCAGATGCCGTGTGGGTGTTGGGAACTGAACCAGTGTCCTCTGCAGTAAGAGTAAGTGCTTTCAATCACAGAGCCTTCACCTCTGCTTATCCAGTATTTTGTCCTATATATACTTGTTTTGTCATGTTCCTAGCATAGTACTTAAATTGAAGGCAGCTTTCAATTTAGCTCTTCTTTTCTTGTTACTTAAATTCTGTATTTCCCAATTCTCAGTGAAATGGATGAAACTTTACTTGGTGTCTTTTTCTACTTTTTTGGAAAAAATGGGGGTGGTGGTGATTGATAGTGGTTTATGTGGGTGGGGGGAGAGACATGGGTGCTTGTTAACCTTCTTGAGTTGTGATTGTTCATGTGGTTAGCAAGTTTGTATAAATAAGTTGCTTGTTTGTACACATCTAATAATAATAGATGCTCTTATACCCTGATAGTTATCATATACTAAGGGAAGGAGAGCTATTCTCTGGTAAACTACAGAGAAATTTAATTGTAGGACAATTCCAGATAATTCAGCATTGATTATAAATTATCTGAATTCCTATAAGTTTCATTTACAGACTCATATCTCTTATGTTGTTCTACCCTCCGGAGGTATTACTTTCACATTCTGGTTAATTGACTCCCATTTATAAGATTTGACTCAGTAAAATCCAATGCTTCCATGGTCATACTGTTTACCATCTATTATTTTCTTATTAGTGAAACACCACCTGGCTTCTTAACTACTTGGAGAAACAAATTCAGGAGGTTTTTAGTTTTGTGCCAAAATGGTACTGTTTTTCTTGGGATGACAGTTAGCTCTGGGACTTGGCTGATTTCCAGGTATCTTTTTGATAGACCCTGGTTCACATTAAAAAGAAAGGATATAATTACACTACACCAATATATGAGAAAAAAAAAAAAACTGCTGCCAGAAATTGTATTTCTTGGGATTTGATGTTGTACTACTTTCTACATTTACGAAAATTTGAGAAAGTTTATTTCTTAACCATTATTGAAGATAAAATGTTTACAATAGTGTTTATAAATTAAGTGTAAGATATAATGAATTATAACAAATGCTCTCATATATCAAGTTAAAAAAAAAGTGCCAGTATTTTCTAAAATCTCTGCACCCATTGTCTTCTGTGAGTTAATTTCCTCACGAATTTAGTGTTCAGCACTTCCTTGTTTATCTTTATACATTTACAACATGTATTTGTATCTCTACACAGTCATATCTTTAATTTAGTCCATTTTAATCTTTGTAGGAAAGAAATTGTGTCATGTGCCTTCATTTATGATTTTTTCTTTGTATATTTTTTAAGACACAGTCTAGTGCACCCTAAGAAGGCAGAAATGTCCCTAAGTACATGAGGATGACTTTAGCATTCTAATTTTCCTACTTTCACCTCCTGAGTAGTGAGGTTGCAGGTGTGCTTATGTCTGCCACTGTGCCCAGTTTTATTTGGCGCTGAGGGTCAAAACTAGGGCATTGCTTTGTCTAGACCAGTACATTATTAACTGACCTACATCCCTATCCATCTTTGGCCTTAATAAATAAATAAATATTCTTAGAATTATTTGTGTTATTTTATGAAGTTATAATTCATTGTTATTTGTTGCTATACAGAAAATTCTATTATTTGACCACAAAATAAGGCAATTATTTGTTAGCTAAGATAACACATACCTGTAATCTTAGCACTGAGGAGGCTGTGGCAAGCTTGGAAGTTCCAGGACAGTGTGAGCTACAAAGCAAGTTTGAACCTAGTTTCTGCTACATAACAAGATTTTTCTCTCAAAAATTCAAAAAACAAAACAAAACAAAACAAAAAACAAAAAAAGAAAAACAAAACATTTATTTGGATGATCAATAAGCACATGAAAAATATTCAATATCTTTGTCCTTCAAAGCAATGCAAATTAATATTATGTTGATTATTTCCCAACTATGTCAAAATAGGGATCATAAAAGTTATTAGCTAGATAAATTAATAAAATTAATGAAACAATAAAACCATTAGTAACTTTAAAATAATTATAATAAATGATAAAATGCTACTAACATAATAATGTAAATGATACCCCGATCACTCATAAACACTCATACACTGATAATGATAATATGAACCAGTATAGTCACTGAAGCATCAATAAGGAGGTTTGTCAAAAACAAAGAATAGAAGTACCTTAGCATCCAGTTACATGACTCCTGAGAATAAAATGAAAGACTGAATCAACAGCACAACACATAAACAAGTTTATTTCTCTTTATTGTGGCACTGTTCATAATAGCCCAGTTTTATAAACAGGCTAGGTGTTCTTCAATGTAGGATGTTAATGCAAGTTTATTCACATTTGTATGTAGTAGTGAATTTTGATTTTTATTATAATACTTTTATTAATTCATGAAGAATTTTTATCAATGTAATTGGATCATATTCACTCCTCATTCCTTCCTTTAACTCCTGCCACACCCATACCCACTTTCCTACTCCCCTAACTTTCTGTCCTTGTTTTCTTTATTAAAAATAACCTATCAGGCTCAACATGTAAGGGCATCCACTGGAGCATGGTTGACCTAACAGAGCCCATTACCTTGAGAAAAACTGACCCTCACTCCTCTTCCAAGCATGAATTATAAATAACTCCTCAGTTAATGATGGGGACTTGGGAATTCTCTCATCAACATTGGAATGTTGACTAGCTTGATATTATATAGATCATTAGTAGGCCACGACAGCTGCTGAGAGTTCATGAGTATAGTGACCTTTTCATGTCCAGAAGACACTATTTGTCTCATTCTTTTGGTCCACCCTGACCACAGACTGTAACAATGTCTCTGCTACTTCTTTCAGGATGATCCCTGAGCATTGTGAATAGGAAGTGATATAAATGTCCCGTATGTGGCTAAGCACTCTACAGACACATATTCTGTGTGTTTGGACTGGTAATGGCTTTCTGGGTCAAGCAGTGTCCACTACACAAAGAAAATTTTCTGATGGAGTCTGTGAGCTGTGTTAATCAATATATATGAAGATAATAATTCAAAGTGATGTTTGGTACTATATCCATTTAGTAAAATGATGCTAGTGGGCTCATTATGAGATCACTAACCATGGTTTATTGTACAGTTTTTTTTATACCAGTTATGCATTTCCTCCTGTGCTTAGGCATTCAATGTAATCAGAAACTGACTGGTTACTCTCATATCATTTGTGCCACCATTGCTACTCATGGATATATCTTGTCATCATGGCCATTATTGCATTTCATAGTATTCACAGATGGGTGAGACTGTTGATTATATTTTCCCCTCAGTGGCTTGCATAGTACTTTCCAGTACTATGTAATCTGACAGAGGGAAGTTTCCTAGTCATTAACAACTTGGCTTCTTGATGTTCTATGTAGACTATGTATGGACTCTTTAGCAATGGGATCTTTCATTAGGTACTGATGGGCAACGAAGAGCAATGCAAAAGGCTTATATACATTTGAGGAGTCTTCAGGATATCTCTGACCAAAAAAAAACATCAGGGGAAAAATGTTGGATATCTTGTGCTTGGCTTTTATTTTTTTTTTATGTATTTATTTATTTATTTATTTATTTATTTATTTAGTTAGTTAGTTATTTTTCTGGCAAAATAACACTTCTTTGATTAACATAATTCCTTTTATAGGGTAACTCCAATTAAGTTGTTTTATATAAATATACAAAACAATTATATGTATAGATAGCATGATTAAAATACTTAAGATACTTATTGTTTTTCCTTCTATAGGGTTACAAACCCCTTTAGCTCCTTGGATATTTTCTCTAGCTCCTTCATTAGGGGCCCTGTGTTCCATCCAATAGATGACCGTGAGCATCCACTTCTGTATTTGCCAGGCACTGGAATAGCCTCACAAGAGATAGCTATATCAGTGTCCTGTCAGCAAAATCTTGCTGGCACATGCAATAGTGTCTGGGTTTGGTGGTTGTATATGGTATAGATCCCTGGGTGGGGAGGTCTATGGATCCGTCTTCCATCTGTCTCAGCTCCAAACTTTGTCTCTGCAACTTCCTTCCATGGATATTTTGTTCCACATTCTAAGATGGAGTGAAGTATCCACACTTTGGTCCAAATTCTTCTTGAGTTTCATATGTTTTGCAAATTGTATCTTGGGTAGTCTAAGTTTCTAGGCTGATATACACTTATCAATGAGTGTATATCATGTGTGTTCTTTTGTGATGGGGTTAACTCACTCAGGATGATATCCTCCAAATCCATCCATTTGCCTAAGAATTTCATAAATTCATTGTTTTTAATTGTGGAGTCATACTCCATTGTGTAAATGTACCACATTTTCTGTATCCATTCCTCTGTTGAGGGACATCTGGGTTCTTTCCAGCTTCTGGCTATTATAATTAAGGCTGCTATGAACATAGTGGAGCATGTGTCCTTATTACAAGTTGGAACATCTTCTGGGTATATGCCCAGGAGAGATATTTCTGGATCTTCCTATAGAACTATGTCCATTTTTCTGAGGAACCGACCAGTCTGATTTCCAGAGTGGTTGTACCAGCTTGCAATCCCAGCAGCAATGGATGAGTGTTCCTCTTTCTCCACATCATTGGCAGCATTTGCTGTCACCTGAATTTTTGATCTTAGCCATTCTGACTGGTGTGAGGTGGAATCTCAGGGTTGTTTTGATTTGCATTTCCCTGATGATTTAGGATGTTGGACATTTTTTTTTTTCAGGTGCTTCTCAGCTATTCAATATTCCTTCCTCAGTGGAGAATTCTTTGTCTAACTCTACTGCACTGAAGCTGTTTATCAGGTTTAGAAGTTCTCTGGTGGAATTTTCAGGGTCACTTATATATACTATCATATCGTCTGAAAATAGTGATATTTTGACTTCTTCCTTTCCAATTTGTATCCCCCTGACCTCCTTTTGTTGTCGAATTGCTCTGGCTAGGACTTTGAGTATTATATTGAATAGGTAGGGAGGAAGTGGTCAGCCTTGTCTAGTCCCTGAATTAAGTGGGATTGCTTCCAGCTTCTCCCCATTTAATTTGATGTTGGCTACTGGTTTGCTGAATATTGCTTTTATTATGTTTAGGTATGGGCCTTGAATTCCTGATCTTTCCAAGACTTTTATCATGAATGGGTGTTAGATTTTGTCAAATGCTTTGTATGTTTTATTTTTATTAAATATAATTAAATCATTTCCCTCCATTCCCATTGCTTACTTCAATTTGTCCTGAACTCTACCACTTCTATTTCACCATCTCAGAATTTTAACATATTTTTTCTTAATTGTTATTGTTGCACACACTCACATACATGCACTATGGATACACTGTTGGCAATCATTGGTGAAGTTTTCCTAGCATTTCTAGGCTGTAGAATCTCACAGCAGATTTCCTGGTACTCTAGCTCTTAAAATCCTTCTGCTCCATTTCATGTGTTGTTTTAAGAGCCTTAGATGCAGGAGTTGTGTTGTTGTCATATCCATTATCGTTGGACTTCCTATGATTAGCTATTCTCTCCATTTGAGCAGTTTTATTTTTGTAATAGTTTCTATTCCAAAGAGAAGTTTCTTTCGTGAGGGTTGGGAGCTACATTTATCTCTGGGTGTTAGTTATTTAGAGAACAGTTAAGAATGATGACATTTTAGTAAAGTGGTAGTAATAGGTTTTTCTTTATGATATGTAACTCAGTAGCTCTGGGTAGTTGGCTAGGTTTCTAGTACAATGCATGATTTCCATCCTATTGAATAGGCAAGTCCAAATAGATAGCTGTTGATTATCACCAAGATATGAGTGACAGTATTACATATCTTGCCGTGGTGGTCATTGCCATTCAAAGATATCACAGCTAGATAGGACTCTTGACTGTTCCTCTCCCTCAGTATCATGTGTATCTTCTGAGTTAAAAAGTAATCCTTAGGGAGGAGGCTTTCAGGTCCGATCCAATTGAGTCCCTTGTCTGAAGTGCCTGATATATTCATCAAGAGACATCTCTTTAATCTCATGGAATTATTCAAGGATTACAGCAATATATTGTATTGTTTTGAGATTCTGTTGGAGTCCTCGGGCCAGCGTTTCTGGTAATAGGATTTTTATTAAATAGTATATGGCTCTTGTGGAGAACATTGTAAACTGAAGTGGCCTAATAGCATTTAAACAATATCTACACATATACACATTTATATGCCTTATGCAAAATTTTGTATAAACAAAAAATGATATATTTATTGCATTTTTGACATAGTGTTAGTTTCTTCTCCTTTTTCATTTAGAATAATGATTTTAACATGTAGATACATATACAAACAAACACATATACCCTTGTTAAATTTTGTTTGGTATTACATTTCAACTTTACTTCAATTTTCATATTATTAACATTAATATTGAGTATTCCAGTCAATAAACACAGTGGATCTCTTAATCTATTTACACGATTACACTATTTTTTCTAAAGTTTCATGACTTTTAAAATGTTTTCCAATTTATATCATGTCAATTTTTGTCTCCCCATAGGAGGATTTGAAATACCATCCAGGTATTACTATTTTTTCATGTATAGGTATATTTTGATGTGTAGGCAGAGGTAGGAAGGAGACTTAGATTAAGATAACTCAAGGCCCTGGATTTGGGCCTGACTGGCAGCTGAGTGGGTTACATGGTGTGAAACTTACAAAAATTCAATAAAAAAGTTGTTCCTTTTTTTTTTTTTTAAAGATGGCTGCATTATTTATTGAGTGCTAAGTCAGTTGTGTGAACAGGGTTTCTAATCTGTTAGAAAGAAGATTTAATTTGCTGAAATTTTGTTCATTACTGCCTATCAGTTTTACAAGACATGCTGGCCTATGAATTTCCTTTTCTATCCTTTGATAGACTATTATACTTTGGTTATGTTAATGTTCATGTTTCTATACCCTGGTCTTCTTGTAAAATATATATTAATATATATTTTAAACATATAATTTTTGATTGTCTAATAGATTATCCTAATAGTAGCATTTAGCCTGGAAAATTTCATCTTCAAGGTATTTCAAACTATTGATTATTTTTCTTTAATGTTTCAGTATTATTTTTGTTCTTGAGACACTTTTTATTAAGTTCTTATATATGCATTTTGAATTTATGAGGATACATTTTCATATCCCTTTTCTGTCTTTTTCATTCTAACATTATTTCCTACTTTCTTAGTGCAGTTTCCCCTTTTACTACTTTCGAGTTTTATTTCTGATCAATTTTAGTAGTCTTGGTAAAGGGCAATTTTACTTTACAATATTTGCTTTACGTTTTCTTTAAGGGCTATTCATCCTCATACATCTTGAGTTGTGCTTATCTAATTTTTTTCTCTAAATTCTTTTCTCCTTTTAAAGAATTTTTTGTGATTTGGATCTTTAGCAATTTCATACATATATAAAATTCATTTTGATGACTATATTATTATACTCTTTGATTTCCCTTACCTCCCATTACCGTTGCTCTTCTTGTAGACTGGCTGCTTAGCCCATTAACATTCAAGTTTTATTCTTTTTAATATGATGTTTAAAGAGAACACATTTCATAAATACCACTTTGGATATGTTACATTTATGTCTCAGACATCAACTCTGAGTCTCTTTCTCTCTCTGTCACATGGCTCAGGCTTCCTTATCAGTGGGGTGCCATTCCTTTACTGGCCTAATAGACCAGTAAGAACCTGAGTTCCTTATTGTTCAGCTCAAATAGTTAACAGATGGAAGCAGAAATTGTCAGTTTTTGTGAAGCTCATGTAGCACCACTTCAGTCCTATTCTGTTGGCCAAAGCAATTCTAATCCATCCTATATAGCGGAATTAAAATAGATCCCTCAATGGGAGAAGTGTCACAGTATTTGAATTGTATTCTCACATTAACTACATCCCTGTAGTTCAGAGTGGTTTTTATTATTATTTGTTGTAAGAGTTTTCTAATATCATCCATGAAAAATTATTCTTTGTTTCTATAATGAATTTCTTTAGGTGTTTCTTAATAAAATAATTAAAATATTGATTATTTCCTTAATTTTGTTTCTTAATAATATCTTCCTTCACTTGTAAATGAATGAATATCATCTAATATCTTCATTATTTAAGTATGTTATTAATGAGAGATTTATTGCATGATGGGAACCACCAATTGCTTATTGTAACTTAAGTTTTTATTAAAAGTATAGTTTCTTGTTTGTTGATCTTGTTCGTTTTTGTTGTTGTTGCTTTTGTTTTGTTCATTTGAGACATTTTTTTTTTTTTTCTGTACAACCTTGGCTGTCCTAGAACTCACTCTGTAGATCAGACTGGCTTCAGATTCAGAGATCTGCCTGTTTATGTCTCTTGACTGGTGAGATTAATGGTATGTGCCATCACCTCCAGTAATGGGAATATTTTCCTATGAGTGAAATATTTGAACAGATTTGCTAATTACATTGTTCAAATATTCTGTATCCCTATGTATATATTGTTCACTTTCTAAATAGTGATGAAAAGGTTAGCTAAAAATCACCTGCACAGATTATGTTTTCTTATGAGTATATCTTACAATTTTGCATATAATTTTAGGTTGTTATGGGAACATATATACTTACATTTTTATATTTTCTTGATGAAAATTGAACTTTTGCTATTATGTAATTACTCTGGCCTGTTAACATAATCTATAATTTATTTGCTATCATTGTAACAATCTAGTTTTATTTTTCATATTTATTATAGTTTAATCATAGTTTTTTCCATTAATTAGTTAATTCACTTTACATCCCTATTGCAACACCCCTCCCCTCTCGGACCCCCTGACATGACATCTTCCCCCAAACCCTCTCTCCTTCACCTCTGAAAAGTAGGAGGTCTCCTCCAGGGGAACTAACCCACCCTGGTACCTCAAGTCACTGCAGGACTAAGTACATCCTCTCCCACTGAGGCCACTCAAAATAGCCCAGGTAGGATAGCAGGATCCACAGGAAGGCAAAAGAGTCAGGGCAACCCCGTGCTCCAGTTTTGGGGGAATTAGCATGAAGATAAGCTGCACATCTGCTACATATGTGCTCTTTGATTGGTGGCTCAGTCTCTAAGAACCCCCAAGGATCTATCTAGTTTAGTTGACTCAAGTGGTCTTCTGATGGAGTTCTTATCCCTTTCAGGATCTACAATCTTTCCCCAAACTCTTACTTAAGAGTACCTGAGCTCCATCCACTATTTGGCTGTGGGTCTCTGCATCTGTTTCAGCCAGCCTCTCACAGGACATGTATGCTAGGCTCCTATCTGCAAGCCTAACAGTGTACCATTAATAGTGTCAGGGATTGGTCCTTTCCAACATGTCTCACATTGGTTGGGTTATTTGTAGGCCATTCCCTCAATATCTGTCCCTGTACTTCTTGTAGGCAGGGACAAATTTTGGGCTGACAATTTTGTGGGTGGGTTGGTATATCACCCTCCACTGGAAGCCCTGCCTGGCTATAGGAGGTGATCACCTCAGACTCCGTATCTGCCACTGCAATGAGTCTCACCTAGAGTCACCCTCATTGACTACTGATTTCTGTTCACTTTCCACACCTGCTCTCTGTAGATTTCCTTACATCTGATTCCCAGCCCTCCTCCACATTCCCTTCCCAATCCCCTCTTCCACCCACTTCTCTCCCTCCATCCACCTACCTTGACACTTTTATTTCCCCTTCAGAGTAAGATTCAAGCATGTTCCCTTGGGCCCTCATTGTTAGCTACTTTGGGTCTGCTGATTATAGCCTGTGTTTCCTGTACTTTATGGCCAATATCCATGTATAAGTGATACAGACCATGCTTGTTCTTTTATGTATGTGTTGCCTCACTCAGGATGATACTTTCTAGTTCCATTCATCTGCCTTTAAATTTCAGGATTCCTTGTTTTTAATAGCTGAGTAGTATCCCATTGTCTAAAAGAACATTTTTTTAATCCATTTTTCAATTGATATATATCTGGGTTGTTTCCAGTTTCTTGCTATTTAAAATAAAGCTGCTGTGGACATAGTGGAGCAATTGTCCTTGTTGTATGGAAGAACATCTTTTAGGTATATGCCCAGGAATGGTATAGCTGGGTCTTCAGGTGGAAGTATTTCCAGTTTTCTGAGGAGCTGAAAATTGCCAGATTGACTTCCTGAGAGTGATTGTACCAGTTTGCAATCCCACCAATCATGGTAGAGTATTCCTCTTTCTACACATCCTCTCTAGCATGTGCTGTCACTTTAGTTTTTGATCCTCGACATTCTGATTGGTGTAAGGTGGAATCTCAAGGCCGTTTTGATTTGCATTTCCCTGATGACTGAAGATGATGGACATCTCTTTAAGTGCTTCTTTGCCATGTGAGATTAATCTATTGAGAATTATTTGTACACCATTTTAAATTTTATTTTTTTGTTTGTTGATGTCAAACTTCTTGAGTTTTTCATATATTTTGGATACTAATCCTCTGTCTAATGTAGAGTTGGAGAAGATATTTTCCTAATCTGCAGGCTGTCATTTTTTGTCCTATTGATGGTGTCCTTTGCCTTATACAATATTTTCAGTTATTTAAGGTCCCATTTATCAATTTTTGATTTTAGTGCCTGATCCACCAGTGTTATGTTTAGGAATTTGTCTTCTATACTAATGTGTTTAAAGCTATTTTCCACTTTCTCTTCTGAGATTTAGTGTGTCCAATTTTAGGTTGAGTTCCTTGATGTACTTGGACTTGAGATTTGTGCAGGGTGATAAATATGGATCTAATTGCATTCTTCAACATGTAGACATCCAGTTAGACCAACAACATTCGTTGAATAATCTTTCTTTTTTCAATTTTATGTTTTTGGCTTTTAAAAAATCACAAATCTAGTGTCTATATGCCTGTGGGTTTATTTCTGCGTCTTTGATTCAATTCCATTGTTGCTGTCCCAATAACATGCAGTTTTTATCACTATTGCTCTGTAGTACAGCTTGAGGTCAGGCATGGTGATTCCACCAGAGGTTCTTTTATTGTTCAGGATTATTTTGGCTATCTTGAATTTTTCCATATGAATTTGAAAATTGCTCTTTCAAGATCTATAAAAAATTGTGTTGGAATTTTAATGGGGATTTTATTGAATATGTCAATTGCTTTTGATAAGATGGCAATTTTGCGATGTTAATGCTATACATCCATGAGCATTGGATAGCTTTTTATCTTTGGATACCTTCCTCAATTTCTTTTCTCAGAGACTTGAAGATCTTTTCTTTTTTTTTTAATTTTTACATTAGAATATTTTACCAAGGACATTCCTTTTTCTTTCTCTTCTTTTTTTTTTTAATTAGATATTTTCTTATACAAATCATTCACTTGTTTGGTTAGTGTTACACAAAATTTCTTTATATGATTTGTGGCTTCTGTAGCTTCTGTGAAGAGTGTTATCCCTTATTTCTTTCTCATATCGCTTATCATTTTTATAAAGGAGGGCTAATGTTTATTTAAAAACATTTTTTTTTTTGTTATTCTTGCACCCAGAACCTTTGCTAAAGGTGTAGGAGTATACTGGTAGAATTTCTTGGGTCACTTAAGTGTACTATTATATCCTATGAACAGCAATATTTTGCCTTCTTAGTTTCAAATTTGTATCTCTTTGATGTCCTTTATATGTCTTATTGCTCTAGCTAGAATTTCAAGTATTATATTAAATAGATTGGATCGTGTGGACAGCTTGTCTTCATGATTTGATTGGAATTGTCTCTTTCCATTTAATATACTGGCTCTTCTTATGGTGTATATTTCTTTTTAGGTTAGGTATCTGCCTCGTATCTCTGATCTCTCTAAAACTTTTCTTCTTTCTTTCTTTCTTTCTTTCTTTCTTTCTTTCTTTCTTTCTTTCTTTCTTTCTTTCTTTCTCCTTTTTTCTTTATTTCTTTATTTCTTTCTTCCTTTTTTGTTTTTTTTTTGTTTTTTTGTTTTTTTTTTGTTTTTTTTTGTTTCTCAAGACAGGGTTTCTCTGTATAGCCCTGGCTGTCCTGGAACTCACTTTGTAGACCAGGCTGGCCTCGAACTTAGAAATCCACCTGTCTCTGCCTCCTGAGTGCTGAGATTAAAGGCAAGTGCCACCACACCCGGCTTTTTTTTTTTTTTTTTTTTTTTTTTTTTATTTATTATTATAAATAAGTACACTGGCATGTCTTCAGACACACCAGAAGAGGGCATCAGATCTCATAACAAATGGTTGTGAGTCACCATGTGGTTGCTGGTATTTGAACTCAGGACCTTTGGAAGAGCAGTCAGTGCTCTTAACCACTGAGCCATCTCTCCAGCCCTTTCTAAAACTTTTAACATGAAGCATTTTGGCATC
>LR753351.1:877449-927380 GCA_902729485.2 Mus minutoides | reverse complement strand
TTGCTGGTATTTGAACTCAGGACCTTTGGAAGAGCAGTCAGTGCTCTTAACCACTGAGCCATCTCTCCAGCCCTTTCTAAAACTTTTAACATGAAGCATTTTGGCATCTAATGAGATGGCCACGTGTGTGTGTGTGTGTGTGTGTGTGTGTGTGTGTGTGTGTGTGTGTGTTTCATTTTTTTAATATGATGGATTATGTTATCAGATTTTGTATATTGAACCACCCCTTTATTCCTGGGATGAAGCCTTCGTGATCATGGTGGATTATCTTTTTGAAGTGCTCTTAGATTCATTTTGCTCATATTTTATTAATTGTTTGTGCATCAATATTTATAAGGGAAGTTAGTCTGAAATTCTCTTTCTTTGTTGATTCTCTTTTTAATTAGATATTTTCTTCATTTACATTTCAAGTGTTATCCCATAAGTCCCCTATACCCTCACCCCACCCTGCTCCCCTACCCACCCACTCCCACTACTTGGCCCTAGCATTCCGCTGTACTGGGGCATATAAACATTGCTAGACCAAGGGCCTTTCATCCCCAATAATGGCCAACTAGGCCCTCTTCTAATACATATGCAGCTAGAGACATGAGCTCTGGGGATTCTGATTAGTTCATATTGTTGTTCCATCTATAGGGTTGCAGACCCCTACAGCTCTTGGGTACTCTCTTTAGCTCCTATATTGGGGACCCTGTGTTCTACCCTATAGATGATTATGAGCATCCACTTCTGTATTTGTCAGGGGCTGTCAAAGCCTCACAGGAGGCAGCTATATCAGGGTCCTTTCAGCAATATCCTGCTGGCATATGCAGTAGTGTCTGCATTTGGTGGCTGATTATGTGATGGACCACCCGGGTGGGGCAATCTCTGGATGGTCCATCCTTTCATTTTAGCTCCAAACTTTGTCTCTGCACCTCCTTCCATGTACATTTTAATCCCTACTCTAGAGAGGAATAAAGTATCCACACGATGGCCTTTCTTGATTTTTTTGTGTTTTGGAAACTGTATCTTGGGTATTCTAGGTTTCTGGGCTAATACCCTCTTATCAGTGAGTGCATATTGAGTGACTTCTTTTGTGATTGGGTTACCTCACTCAGGATGATATCCTCCAGATACATCCATTTGCTCAAGAATTTCATAAATTCATTGTTTTTAATAGCTGTGTAGTATTATTATATCTTTTCTTAATTTACATTTCAATTGAAATCCCGAAAGTCCCCTCCCCCCTCTCTCCTCCCTGCTCCCCTGCCCACCCACTCCCACTTCTTGGCCCTGGTATTCCCCTGTATTAGGGCATATAAAGATAGCAGTACCAAGGGGCATCTCCAACCAATGATGGCTGACTAGGCCATCTTATGCTATATATGGAGCTAGAGACACGAGTTCTGGGGTTTCTGGTTAGTTCATATTGTTGTTCCTCTTCTAAGGTTGCAGACCCCTTCAGCTCCTGGAGTTCTATCTCTAGCTTCTCCATTGTGGGCCCCGTGATCCCTCTTATGGATGACTGTGAGCATCCAATTCTGTGGGAATCATCTATATCAGGGTCCCTTCAGTAAACACTTTCTGTCCTATGTAATAGTGTCTGAGTTTAGTGACTGATTATGGGATGGATCCCCGGTGGGGAATAATATTCCATTATGTAAATGTACCACATTTTCTGTATCCATTCCTCTGTTGAGGGACATCTGGGTTCTTTCCAGCTTCTGGCTATTATAAATAAGGCTGCTATGAACATAGTGGAGCATGTGTCCTTTTTACCTGTTGGAACATCTTCTGGGTATATGCCCAGGAGAGGTATTGCTGTATCCTCTGGTAGTACTATGTCTACTTTTCTGAGATAACACCAGACTGACTTCCAGAGTGGTTGTACAAGCTTGCAATCCCACCAGCAATGGAGGAGTGTTCCTCTTTCTCCACATCCTCGCCAGCATCTGCTGTCACCTGAATTTTTTATCTTAGCCATTCTGACTGGTGTAAGGTGGAATCTCAGGGTTGTTTTGATTTGCATTTCCCTGATGATTAAGGATGTTGAACATTTTTTCAGATGTTTCTCAGCCATTTGGAATTCCTCAATTGAGAATTCTTTGTTTAGCTCTGTACCCCATTTTAATGAGGTTAGTCCTTTTTTTGGATTCCAGCTTCTTTAGCTCTTTGTAGATGTTGGATATTAGTCCCCTATGAGATTTAGGATTGTTAAAAATCCTTTCCCAATCTGTTGGTGGCCTTTTTGTCTTGCTGACTGTGTCTTTTGCCTTACAGAATCTTTGCAATTTCATAAGGTCCCATTTGTCAATTCTTGATCTTGCAGCACAGGATGTTCTGTTTAGGAATCTTTCCCCTTGTCCCCACACCTTTGAGGGTTTTCCCCAATTTCTCCTCTATAAACTTCAGTGTCTCTGGTTTTATGTGGAGGTCTTTGATCCACTTAGACTTAAGCTTTGTACAAGGGGATAAGGATGGGTCAATTCACATTCTTCTACATGATAACCACCAGCTGTGCCAGCACCATTTGTTGAAAATGCTGTCCTTTTTCCACTGGATGGTTTTAGCTCCCTTGTCAAAGATCAAATTACCATAGGTGTGTGGGTTCATTTCTGGGTCTTCAATTCTATTCCATTGGAATAATAAAAAACCTAGGAGAGCAAAAACTATTCTCAACAATAAAAGAACCTCTGGGGCAATCACCATGCCTGACATTAAGCTGTACTACAGAGCAATTGTGATAAAAACAGCAGCCTTATTTATAATAGCCAGAAGCTGGAAAGAACCCAGATCTCCCTCAACGGAGGAATGGATACAGAAAATGTGGTACATTTACATAATTGAGTACTACTTAGCTATTAAAAGAAATGGATTTATGAAATTATAAGGCAAATGGATGTATCTGGAGGATATCATCCTGAGTGAGGTAACCCAAACAGAAAAGAACACACATGATATGCACTCACTGATAAGTGGATATTATTTGAGAAACTTAGAATACCCAAGATACAATTCGTAAACCACATGAAACTCAAGAAGAAGGAAGACCAATATGTAGATACTTCGTTCCTTCTTAGAATGTGGAACAAAATAGCCATGGAAGGAGTTACAGAGACAAAATTCAGAGCTGAGATGGAAGGAAGGACTATCCAAAGATTGCCCCACCTGGGGATCTATCCCATAATGGTAGCATTTTAAGCCCATCAACTATTTTCATTTCTAGGATTTTTCCTTTCTAGCTTCATTTTATGTAACTATTGTGTGAAAATTAACTTCTCATTCAATGAATACTTTCAGTTTTCTTTTCTCTTTTAGTCTTGGTTATCCACAAGCCTCAGAGTACTGATTATATCATATCCATATTCCACTATATTAGCTGGGCAAGAATCACCTCCTTGATTATAGCATTGTATCTTCATCTTATATATAAACAGAATATTGAAGGTTTTTCTATTGTTGTACCAATAATGGTATTAAAGGAAAATATAACTTTCTCTTCTTTTACTGTCTTTCCTTTCTCTGCACTGTCCGATATTTAGAATCTTTCACCACTGTTTCTCTGTTCAAACTCCCAAGTAGTTCAGGAACTACTTATCTTTTAACTTGTTGAATCAAAAAAAAAAAGGCAGGTTGTTAACTTTTATTCTCAATTTTCTAGTATCCTGGAAACAATAAAAATGATTATCTTCTTATTCTCAATACCTAAAGCCTTCTGGTCTTAACTACTTTATTCCCATTAAATTTTACTCCCGGCTTGCAAAATAACAATTGCTTTGTCCTCGACCTTGTTGAGAATTTTTGGTGACACTGCTTTTGTCTTTGTAATCTAATAAAAAGTATTATTTTACTTCATAGTGGGTAAAGACCTCATTAACTTTAACTGTGTAAGTATTAATTCACATATTCTGAAATGAATGAAAACATAGTTGGATTCAGATAGACTATAATATTCCTGTGATTATTTTTTCTATTCAAGTTTTTTGAGGAGTTCAACCTTTTCAAAATATGAAATTAATCTTAATATCTCCCTAGTAGGAAAGGAGAGCTGGGAGAGAAATTGTTTGTAGGTTGTACAAAGTCTTAATTTTTCCCTTTCAGCACTGAATTGTGTTATTCATCCCTCTCACTTAAACACCTTTAAGCCACCTAGCTTAGTTCTTTTTCTGTTACCATAAACATTTTGGTTTTTTTTTTTTGTGTGTGTGTGGGGGGGGGCAGTTGCAGGCTATTCTCCAGTTGAGCTGAGGTCTGAACCCCAATGGTCATAATTCACCTTCATGACATGGTAGACATTCCATTCCGTTATGCTCCTGAAACTCTGACTCCTGCCTAAATTACCACCCCCCACAGCCCTCACAAGAGAAGCCTGGTAAGTAGTCACATAGGAAATGGCCCAAGCTTCTGACCTTCAGGCTAAAGTCCTCTCCAGTTACCCAGCAACAGTAAAGACCATAAAAAGGGATGTTCAGCCCCTGCTTGCTCTCTTACCTCTTATGGTCTTATTTGTCTCCTTCTTACCCCTCACTCTTACCCCCTCTCTCCTCTTTCTTTGTCTTCTCTCCTCTCTCCTTTCTCTTTGTCCTCTCCTCTCTCCCTCTTACTCTCTTTCTTTCTAGCCTTCTCTCTCTCTCTCTCTCTCTCTCTCTCTCTCTCTCTCTCTCTCTCTCCCTTCTTTCTTTCCCCCTGTATTTCTATAATAAAGCTCTAAAATCATAGAGGTCTCTGCTCCATCAAGATCTGCTGTGCACTCTGGTCAGTCAGTGTTGAGAACCTCTTACCTCATCCCTCTCTTCTATAACCCTGGTGGCTTTAGCAAAGTAGCTCCAGGGTCCCCAGGTATGACTGCCCCTGGCCACCCCCTGAGGGGTGGGGTAGAGGAATGCCCACCCAGGGACAAGTGGAAGATAGTTAGCAGCCCTCCCACACCTAACTGACCAGAGAATAGGTAAAACTCTGGTGGGGCATGGGTCTTTCCCTCCCCACTTCCCCAGGGCCCCCCTTTTTACTTTCCACATATGTGTTTGTGTGTGTGTGTGTGTGTGTGTGTGTGTGTGTGTGTGTGTGTGAATTCATACAATCAGTAATGTTAGCTTAGTATACCTTTTACCCCTTATGGGACTGTGTTGCTGATATGCAGCATGCAGATCTAACTTATTTTGGTTAGTCTATATTTAAAGACTCCTTGAAAATGATGAAAATAGATTTTTATTTATAGAAATGAAACATTTTAACTTGGATATTTAGCAACCCATTCCATTCTTATTATTAGTCACATTAACATGAAGTATACAACTCTTTAAATGTCTTAGGAATTTTACTAACAAACCTACCTTGTTACTTACTACAGCCATGTTCCCTTTTCCAAGTTATGTGTGCCTCAATCAGAATTTTCACAAGATTTGCTGTAGATCACTTTTTAAAGTGTTGTGTCTTAAATGGATGAAAAATAAAGAGAAAATCATTTTGAAAAGTATTTGGCAAGTTGAATATAAAAAGGATGCTTCAGTCCTTTGTTCATCTATTTACCTAGTGAACGTTTATGCACTCAGTGATGCTTTATCTATATTCAGCAAGACAAAACAAGGCCTTGCCATTGAGCCACTTGAAATAAAGAAAAGAACACAGGTGAACAGGCAATAACAGATAGAGAACACCTCTGTGAAGCATGTTAAACCAGGATAAGTGGTAAGGAGTAATGGATGTGGGTGTTCTTCTTAGGTGGCAGGTGAAGGAAGTCTTCCAGAGAAAGTATCACTTGAGTGCAGAGGCCTGAAGAAAAGAAAAATGCCAGGTATGGCTTGAAGAGGAAAGTACTGGGAGAGCATATTCATAGGCTTTCTGATGAGAATGAGAATAATTTATTGGATGATCATCATAAAAGAATATAAGAGACAGTCAGGGCTGCAGGGTGGTAGAGGTGATGGTGGATGAAACACAAGATACAGGGAAGGTTTTACTAGGAAACTTCATTGGATTTAGGAGTTTACATATATTTTTGGTGAATGGCAAAACAGTAAGACTTGGTTATTTTTTACATCTTCCCAAAGTTTTATAACCATGACTCCTACTTTCTTCCAACACCTCACAGTAGTCAATGTGAAGTATAAACATTGACACTTATTTTGAAAAATAAAAGCTGGAGTAGGTGCTTTAGAATTGCTGATTTTAGAAAGACTTAACAAATTAGAATAACTGAATGAAGTATAAATTACAAAGAGCTCAACTTACATTTATAGTTATGTTTTCCCCTGCAGCATTAGCATGAATTTTGTTTAAATTCACTGTACATTTTCTTTAAACAAATATGCCAATTAACCTTAGTGAGAGTTTTTAGAGGATGAGAGACATTAGAAGACAGTTTATTTAAATATTCAAAATCTTGCTATTTTTATTGGAACACATTTTTTTTCTTCATCTTTCCATAGAGGGTTTAGATTTAAAAGCCATATAATATGTTATTTTTATATTAAAAATTACAAGTTCTATTGGTGTACTCTATATTTTTTATTCATCTTCTCTTTTTCTACTTCCTGATTTTTGTACACCATTTTTTAATAAAAGGATGGATCAAAGTTACACATTAAAATAGTTTTTTCCCTCAATCTCATATATCTCTTATCTCCCTGCTTCTAAACTTTTAGAAGTATGCAGTTAGAGAAAGAGATGACAGAATATGTAAAGAGTTTTTCATATATATTCTGATAAATGTTTGTTGACTTTGAGGTTAGCATCCTCTTTATCTGTTAAAAATGGTGAATTACTAGTAACTAGAATCAGGGCAAGCTAGTAGAAATAAAAGCCCAAATAATTTGCCTCAAATTCATGTTCCCAGGTGCTCCTAAGGACTCTAAATTCACAGGCTAATCTACATATATAAGACTTCTAGTACATCTACAATATATGTTCATTTAATTTCAACCATATGAACTCTGATGATGGTGGGAAACGCTGAAGTTATCTTTAGAACTCTACAGTATATATATTGTAACCCATAGAAGTTGTGATTCCTACATAGTATAAATGAAACTTAGTGTTCCTCTGCTAAGAGATGAAGAAACTCATCCAGGTCTTAAATTTGGCCTATCTTCTGAGTTACACATACATACATCAAGGTGTTTACATATTACATTGACACTTGAATAGGTCAAAGCTATGACCTCAAATTAAAGGTCCCATGTGGAATCTGATTCCTTCCTTAATTTTCTATATAGTACTCAATTGATTAGCATTTGTTTTGCTATTGATAAAGCATCAGGATCAAAACAGAAATTTGTGGAGGAAAGGGTTTCATGTGCATGTTCTTTTGACAGTTTCTCATCAAAAGCAGTCAGGATAAGAACTCAAGCAGGACAGCAACCTCAGGGATAGGAGATAACTCAGAACCCATGATAGAATACACTTTACTGTTCTCTTATAGAACCCAGGACCACAAGCCCCCATCAGTCAATAAATCAAAAGCACCCTACAAAGAAAGAAAGAAAGAAAGAAAGAAAGAAAGAAAGAAAGAAAGAAAGAAAGAAAGAAAGAAAGAACACAACAACAACAAAAAAGCAACAAAATCCTACAAGTTTGCCTACTTCCTGGTCTACTGGAAGTAGTTTCTCAGTTGAAATTGCAGCCTCTCAGATACATTTAGCTTAAGCCAAGTTGACATAAACTTAGACAGGACAAATACTATAACACTATAGTTGTGCAAACCAAAAACATGGAGTTACTCTTGATTCTAGTTAGCCTTGATTACTCTGGTGTTGCTTCTAAATCCAATGCATGTTCAACTCGTGCTTATTTAAATCTTTACTATCCTTTGAAACTACCTTTCTCTAATTAACCCATTCAAACTGCCATCAAAATTTCTTGGGAATAAATAAACTAGTGATCATCTAAAAGGATCCCCTGCCATTCATAACTGCCTAATTAGCAAGAAAATAGACAAAATATCCAAAGTGAATCATAACAATAAGTGATGCTCAATGAAAGAACTAATTTGAAAAATACATATTGTATTATGCCATTTATATAAGTAATAGAGCAAACAAATTAACCAAAGGTGATATAAATCAGATTATGTCTTACTTTTGGGAGTTAGAGATTGACAGCATAAAGGAATTTGCTATCACTATGAAAGCGTTCTATGATGTGATACACATTCTTTAGATTCTTTTTTTTTAAACATTTTTAAAAGATTTATTTTATTTTATTTATTATATGTAAGTACACTGTAGCTGTCTTCTTTAGATTCTTGAGAGTAAGAATCCTAACATGAATTTTTTTGTATTACATTATACTTCAAAAAAAAATGAGAAGCCTATAATATACTACTTTGCATTCTCCTAACTAAATGCTACCTTTTGGTATTGAGATAAAACAAAATTTTAAGCATAGCTTACCATGTCCCTTTTAACTTATAACACTCATTCATTCTTCCTATATGCTTATCTTTCTATGATTTTTTTTCAATTTCTCAAAATGTTCTTGTGTTCTATGACTATATATGTGTGGATATACTTTTATCTCTCTGTGCAAGCTGCCTCTCCAGCATACACATCATATTCTACCAAGTTAATTGTTAAGTTTCCAAATTTTGACATCAATATCACTTCTTCAGAAAAGGCTTCATGGACTACTATTGTAGTACAACACTTTGAACTATGTGTTTTCAAATATTCCTCTACTCAAGGTCTGCAACCCTATAGATGGAACAACAATATGAACTAATCAGAACCCCCAGAGCTCATGTCTCTAGCTACATATGTATTAGAAGATGGCCTAGTTGGCCATTATTGGGAAGAAAGGCCCCTTGGTATATCAATCTTTATGTGCCCCAGTACAAGGGAATGCCAGGGCCAAGAAGTGGGAGTGGGTGGGTAGGGGAGCAGGGCAGGAGGAGGGTATAGGGGACTTATGGGATAGCACTTGAAATGTAAATGGAAAAAATATCTAATTAAAAAGTGGAAAAAATATTCCTCTACTCAATTTGCATGGGTTAATCAAATTTTGAGGCTAGCCTGGTCTATATAGTGAGTTCCAGGACAGCCAGGACAATGTAGAATCTTCCCCCAAAATTTTTAAGAGTAATATAATAATAAAGTATTACTTTCCCAATGTCCACAGCATTCTTTGAGTCCTTTGCATAAATACTAATATTTAAAAATATTCTATGCCAGTAACCAGTCAGTGACCTACATCTCAACAGAGTGCATGCATATTTTGTTAAGTATTTTTTCCCCAGAGTTTAATACTAGGCCTTATACCTACGGGGCACTTTGCTTTTGCTGAATGATTATGTAGACTACTGATTTTGAAGAATGTGTTAATAATCTCCAGTATATGCAATAGAAGGAAGGAGTCTAATATTAAAATGAAATAATAGTCATAGAAAAGTACATTATAAAAATTATTCAAAGAAAGTAGAGAGCTGCAATTGGTATACTAATGTAAGTTTGGTGTGACACAAAGAAGAAAGGAGCAGAAATTCAGTGTTGTTGGATTATGGAAGAGATCTGAGATTCTCGCATTTGATGAAGTAGCAGCAGTATTGCAGAGGATAGAAACTCTGTCTCAAACACATGGAGACTGAGGAAACACAGGCTAAAAAGTGTGACGTGGAAGTCATAGGAAAGCCTATTTATTTATTTATTTATTTATTTATTTATTCATTTATTTATTTATGTCATTAGTTCAGGAACATTCCAGTCATTAAAAACTGTTTAACTGATGAATTCTTCATAAGAATTGGAAATTACTTAAGCATTGTCAATATCATTATCTATTAGTGTTATTACAGAACTTCCTGTTTTGAATGGACAGCAGTAGTTCTTCTCTTCTATATCTAAAGTTCCATGAACCAACTGTGAATAGCAATATAAATAGTCTTTTCTTTTAAAAATATTAGATATTTTCTTCATTTACATTTCAAATGATATCATGATAGTCCCCTATACTCTCCCCCCACCCTACTCCCCTACATACCCACTCCCACTTCTTGGCCATGGCATTCCTTTGTACTTGTGGCATATAAAATGTGCAATACCAAGGGGCCTCTCTTCCCAATAATGGCCGACTAGGCCATCTTCTGCTACATATGCAGCTAGAGAAACGAGCTCTGGGGTTACTAGTTAGTTCATATTGTTGTTCCACCTATAAGGTTGCAGATCCCTTCAGCTCCTTGGGTACTTTCTCTAGCTCCTCCATTGGGGACACTGTGTTCCATCCTATAGATGACTGTGAGCCTCCACTTCTACATTTGCCAGGCACTGGCATAGCTTCACTCGAGATAGCTATATGAGGGTCCTTTCAGCAAAATCTTGCTGGCATATGCAATAGTGTCTGGGTTTGGTGGCTGATTATGTGATGGGTCCCTGGGTGGGGCAGTCTTTGTATGATCAATCCTTTTAACTTAGCTCCAAACTTTGTCTCTGTAACTCCTTCCATGTGTATTTGGATTCTACCTCACACCAGTCAGAATGGCTAAGATCAAAAATTCAGGTGACAGCAGATGCTGGTGAGGATGTGGAGAAAGAGGAACACTCCTCCATGGATGGTGGGATTGCAAGCTTGTACAACCAATCTGGAAATCAGTCTAGTGGTTCCTCAAAAATTTGGACATAGTACTACCGGAAGATCCAGCAATACCTCTCCTGGGCATATACTCAGAAGATGTTCCAACTGGTAATAAGAACACATGCTCCACTATCTTCATAGCAGCCTTATTTATAATAGCCAGAATATAAAAAGAGCCCAGAGGTCCCTAAACAGGGGAATGGATACAGAAAATGTGGCACATTTACACGATGAAGTACTACTCAGCTATTAAAAACAATGAATTTATGAAATTCTTAGGCAAATGGATGTATCTGGAGGATATCATCCTGAGTGAGGTAACCCAATCACAAAAGAAATCAATTGTCATGCACTCACTGATAAGTGAATATTAGCCCAGAAACCTACAATACCCAAGATACAATTTGCAAAACACACACACACAAAAAGTGGGAAGACCAACACGTGGATAGTGTTTTCTGAATATCACATTCATAGACTTGATTAATTTTCTTCTATTGCTTTCCGTTGTTCTATCTTTCTTAAAATATAGCTTTCTTCAACTTTAACCAATATATTTATCCTTTCTTTCTACCGCGTGTAAATATGAATATTCTTCAGGGGTCCATCTCTTTAATTTGTACTTTTAGTACTCTTTTCTGTTAAAAGATATTTGACTCATATCTTGTGACATCTTTCTTTTTTTTTTTTCTTTGGATGACATTTAGATCACTAACTCCAGGTAAAACAACTCTTTTGATCTTCAGTCTAATATTTAATATTGAGGATTGCATATTTCAAATACTACACAACTTTTCTTCTAAAGATCTAACTTTACAGTATTTTCCATTGCTGTGATAAAGACCACTATTCTTTATCTTTCAGAAACTGATTATCTAGCAAAGCATATGAAACCAATATGTAGCATACAATAAATAAACTAAAGAGACACAAAGAAAATAGTATTTGACTTCTGAAGAGCATCTCTTACCCCTGTTGCAAATAGAATGTTACATTGAACTAGATGCTATTCAAGTCAGGTTTTAAGTAGTCCAAATATATGGCATAAAATCCATGGCATAAAAGACAGGGTTGTGATTTTGAATATGGGGTTCAGGGATTCCAAAGTTATAGTGGCACAAATGCACATACACAAGTAGCAGCAGTACTCTGACACAGTGAGAAGAATAAAACCTTTCATCTTTTTTTTCCATTTCATTGAGACTTGAGACTGTTTAAGCTAAGAAATGTGGGGCTGTCATCAGGGGCCACCTGTTAATAAGGGGTCTTAGATATATCCAAAAGTCACTTAGGAAGCATAGCAGCAACTGCTGCATGTTACATAAGGGAAAGAACATGTTCCAATTCATTGCATTGACTGTGCTAGTCCCTGTGTAAAGGGCCAATTGAATGATCTACTGCTGTGTGGTACTCTAGTTGTCTGGAGGGTCTTTCTGACAGCTATACTAGACATCAGTGAATAGCTTATATTTTTAGATATGAAATTAATAATTTTGAATGTTCCTTTTGTTATTTCCATCTTTTTATTCTGTATTTTTCTTCATTAACAAAATGGTGAAAGTAATGTTAATATTTACATTGCTATCTATAGTTTACTGGAGAAATGACTTCGCAGTTAAAAGCACTTTCTACTCTTGCAGAAGAATGCATCTTGATTTCCAGTACCTTCACAAAATCTCATAACACTGTATAATTCCTCTTGCAGGGGTTTTTATGTCCCCCTTTGACATCCGGGCACAAGAGTGGTGCACAAACATGTACATAGTCAAAGTATTGATACATACATAATACATACATACATACATACATACATACATACATACATACATACAGGAAGAAAAAGAGGAGGAGGGGGAGGAAGAGGAAGAGGAGGAGGAGGAAGAGGAGGAGGAAGAAGAAAAGGAGGAAGAAGAGGAGGAAGAAGAAGAAGTAGAAGAAGAAGTAGAAGTAGTAGAAGAAGAAGAAGAAGAAGAAGAAGAAGAAGAAGAAGAAGAAGAAGAAGAAGAAGAAGAAGAAGAAGAAGAAGAAGAAGAAAAAGAAGAAGAGGAAGAAGATGAAGAAGAGGAGGAGGAGGAAGAAGGATTCAGTGTAATTTTTGTATTTGGATTGCCTGACAGTAAGATTTCTCTACCCTCTGGCCAATATTGTTATATATTAAATGTACCTGAAGGAAAGTTTACATAGCATGATAAGAGAAGCAAAGCACCCTTCTTTTACACTATAATGAGCTCATTCTTGAAGTATGTCCTTAAGGTTCTCTTTGTTTGAGTGTGTGTACTGCATATAAATTTACTCCAAATCACATACATAGTAACATTTATAAAAAAATACCTCTGTTAAATAAGAATATAGATTATATAGAATAGAATGTTATTGGTTGGCTTATAATGTAGCTCTTCCCTTTGAGAATAAAATTTTTATCAAAAATGACTTCATTACCACTATTGTTTTGAAAGGATATTGGCATCATTAAACCCCATGAATATGTAGATCTATGTTTTTTTTCTGAATTTCAAGGTATCAGAATCTATGTTCATAATAAATGTTGTTAGCTAATAAGCAGTACTGATGTAATGAGACCTCCACACCTAAATTAGAATGAACTAGCACTTTGAATCAAGAGTGGCTGTCTTTGCTCTGCAAGACATTTAGAAATGTATAGAAATACTTTTGGTTGTCACAACAGGGAAGTGAATATGTGGTACTACTGGCATCTAGTGGGAAGGAGAGATATGCTTCTAAACAACCAATAATGGACAAAACATTCACCTTAATGCATAATTATATAGTCTAAAACATCACGTGTCAAGCCTTGCTTTCCTTTACTTCAGGCACAGCCCTCGTTCTTTCACTACCAATCTTTTCACAAATATGCTTGGATATACATTTGTGGTATCTGATGATGCAAAGTACAAATATCTTTTTATAAGTCTTTTCCATCAGAAAAAGAAGTATGATTCTAAAGAGGCAATGCTAGAAAAAAATCTGGCACTTACATTAATTTTTCACTGCATACCCAACACTCTTTTAGGTGCTTTGCATATATTATTTCACTTATGCCTACAAAGAGACTCTAATGAGATATATCATTATTATATATATTCAAACATGAATCATAAATAAGAATAATTTTCGAAGGTCATAGTGTTCTTCAACAGAATTGCATTTTGTATACTATAATGCATGAGCCTTCCACTTAACTATAAAAGCCAGGCAAAATATTCCATGTAGATAATGCAGTCATGGCAAAATGTTGCTATATTGTGGTTTTCTCATTGTTATTCCATAAAAGCACTAAAATGCTGAGAAAATTTTGCTTGCAAAAACTGATTCAAAAACATATCAAATTCTGTCCCATCTTTGACAAAAAAATAGAGACTGACAATCTTGCCTTATAATAGAAAATGCATTGTTCAGTGAAAGTGAAGGTCTTTTCAAAGCACAATTTGCTTCATCTGACTAGATTGGAATAAATCACATAATCACCTCATCTCTTTTCCAGTCTTACGAAGCACATGGTCACCCAAACTTGCAATATTTTTCTAGTTTCTGTTACTTAAACCCTAGATTGGTATTTTATAAACAGTTGAAGTAGACAAAGAAACACAGAGAAGAGGAAGCATACAGGTTTGTAAGAAAGTGAGTCTGACAAATGCAGAGGTGGATGTTCTCAGACAACCATTGGACAGAGCACAGGGTCCCCAGTGCAGGAGTTAGAGGAAGGACTGGAAGAGCTGAAGGGGTTTGCAACCCCATAGCAAGAACAAAACTATCAACCAACCAGACCCCACCCCCAGAGCTCCCAGGGACTAAACCATCAACCAAAGAGTACATATGGAGGGACCCATGGCTCCAGCCATATATGTAACAGAGGATGGCCATGTCAGGCATCAATGGGAGAAGAGGCCTTTGGTCCTGTGTAGGGGAATGTAAGGGCATGGATGTAGGAGTGGCTGGTTGTGTAGGGGAAGACCCTCAGAGAAGCATGGGGAGGGAAGATAAGATAGGAAGTTGTGGGGGGGGGGAACCAAGAAAAGGGTTAACATTTTAAATGTAAATAAAGAAAATATCCAATAAAAAAAGGAAAAAGAAAAAAAAAAGAAAGAAAGTGGATTTCAGGATATTTTACTAAGAAACAAGATGTACCTATTTGGGATATAATGATGAAAATCAATTTATAATTTTTTGAGATAGGGTCTCATGTAGCATATGCTAGCCTGGAACTTGTCACATCAACCAGACTTTCTTTGAATTTGAAAAGATTCTCCTCTATCTGCCTCACAAATGCTGGGATTAAAGTCATGCAGCACCATGCCTGGGCCTCAAAGCATCAGTTGTAACTGGCAATGCCCTAAATCAAACCCAGCATTTCATTCAACCAAAGTCTGCCCTCTATCACTGAGCATATAGTTAACATAATACTTTTGTAATAGTTTTCAGGATCAGTCTATGCCATATGGTGAGTTTAATTATCATTCTCAATCCTATCTTCTTGTACTCTTGTCAATAAGTACATGAAGGATTCTTTGTCCTTGTGCAATGTATGCAATGATAAAAGACACCTTTATGTTTAATATAAGTACTGGAGGTTTAAAGTATACAATGGACTCTTGTTCTAAAAACAAATGTTTGATTACATTGCTTTGCCAACTTTTGTAAGGGAGAATAGACTCCTTTAGCTTGCTTAGAGCAGACAAGGCAGGAAGATTGGCTATCTTTCCACCTCTTTCTATGAATTTATTTGCTTATGCATTTCTCCAAGATTAATAAGTAGTCACTGTTTCTCTCTATCCATATCTTTTTTTTTTTTTTTCTGGCAAACAAAGATACTCTCGATCCTGGATCATTTTATGGCACATACTGCAAACTTAATATTTAAAACTTATGAATCAGAATTAGAAAATACTGACAGAGAAGGGCAGTGAGTGATGTGAGGGATGTCTGAGAGCAAGCTTTGTTTCCTTTCTTTGTGGTTTCTGAGGACAAAACACATGTGGGCCAGGGACTATTCTCTCTCTCTTTTCTTTTTATTAAAGAATATTTGCAAAGAAAAAATTAGAAGGCTATTTCTGGTAACATATTCTTACACTAGGTATTCTAAGTTCACCAGGGATTCATAAATGAGAGCTTTACTCCCCAGACTGCTCTTAACCAAAACGCCCTTGGAAACAAAGCACACTCAGATGCACAGCACTAGCAAGTCCAAAGAAAGGAATGTTCATGTAATGCTGGCATTCTGGTTCTTGAAATGACTTTTTCAGCTGCCTCTAAATTCATGCCGTGATAAAGGAAAAATAAAAACAGCATTGAGATTGCAATGTAAGAGATGGCATGAAGACTACTGTTGATGTTTTAGAGTTAATCTAATCTAGAGGCAGAGGATATTTTTTGCTGAAATAGCCTAAAGTCAAACAAAAAAGGAATCAAATATTTGAGTTCAATTTTAAGCTCAGAAAAAAAATAAATTGAAGAAATATGGTGTTCCTCTGTCCTATGGAGTACTGCACTGAACACATCTTTATAGACAAGATTGGTCATTTATAAGGTGCAAATGCAGAGCCCATTAGGATCATATTTAAATACTTTATGGTCTTTCTTTCCACTTGTATCTAGCTTTACAGCTTTAAATCTACCACATATAGCTGAGACGTGAATTTGAAATGCAGCAGAACTGGACTGTATTTTTTTGTTTGTTTGGTTATTAAAGCAGTACTAGAATTTAGGGATTCTTCATATTGACCTCTAAAGTTCAAGTCTCTATTAGTGAAGGAAAGCTGAGAGAAAAATAGCTCATCAAAATCATTTATATCATGAAAAAAAGATGATTACAAAATTCAGCAAAATCCCGAAATGTCTGCATTTTGTATTAATGTCATCTCCTCCTACTTTCCAGGGTGTCTCTACTACTCTCAAGAGACTCATCTGTAAGTAAGGCTACACTGTGTTTGCAGAGCAATCTACAGGATGCTGACAGCCTATTGAGAAAATCCTCCACAGTGAATATTTATGACACCTCTGATTATTTAGAAATGTATTGACTTTTAACTTTTATTATGATATACGAATATAGGCTGAGTAAGTGCATATGGATGGCATGAATAGGAACACATTTTTGTTTATCATGTCACTTCACCTAGAGATAAAAAGTTTTGTCTTTTTTAGGAACAATGCAGTAGTAGATTATTTTTTGAATCTCACCAGCAGTGAGTGTTTCTGTGGAATGGAAATTATCATCCAAATGACTAAAACTCCCACAGAGTTGATGTAAGATATTTGTTCTGCAGTTGACAGGTTAATTATAAAGATGATGAGGATCTCAGTACTTGTTGATTTGTCCAGGTATTTGACAAATACAGAACCATAATTAAAACTAGAAATGTAGTCAATTAATGACCACTAACAGCAATTAAGCCAGCTAGAAAGTTAAGTGTTGCATGTCACAAAATTGCCTCTGTAGATTGATTTTTGAACACTCTTTCTGATAGTTAGTATTCAAGAATGTGCTGAACTATAAACAGCCAAAAACAGAACTCATAAGGTCCAAATGCAAACTATGCATTCAGAATGCTTGGCTAATAAAGAAAATTGAGTGTGCGAAGAACTTGAACATAAGGATTGAAATGAGCCTTTAAAAAGTAGCCTAGCGTATAATCATTTGTGACCACGAGGAAAACCTGATTTGCTCATGTTACCATAAAGATATTGGAATATGAGCATTTGAAAGCTTTCTTTCTTGCTTTTTTTTTTTTCCTAGATAAGATTATTTTCAAAAGTCTGAATTCCCACAGATCAAATTCACATCAAAGGAAATAAAGGTGTTTAAAGCAGCTAGTGAGCAGTCCCTCCGGCGGCATAATCCTGTGACAAAGAGTGTAGCCATTCCTGCAGCATCCAGACAGCTGCACAGAATCTCAATCTGCCTAATGGTCTGTCAGCTCTCAGTGCTGCACAGCCCTCACCCATTTTGGCACACAGCTTCAGCAATGCCCATTCAGGCTAGCTGCACTACCACTAGGCAAAGCCTGAGCTTTGGGGGCTGAGGGAAATAGAATCAAAATCAACAGGGAAGAATATATGCCTTATTTAAAATGAAGTATTTTAAAACCATTCTGCTTTTGACTAATTTGAGAAGTTATCACATGATTCCCTTTGAAGATGAGACTATTTTAGTATTCCTGTAAGGAGGCTGAATATTATTCAGTGTTTTTCTCTTTATGGCAGTAAGTGCAGTGAGGCATAATTCTCTATGGTTTGACACAGATGTGTATTTTGTAATGATAATGGTCAATCTTTAAGATAGGAGATGTTGTCTGAAATACTGATGAACCACCTTAATTGATCCTCTGTCAGATTGTCGGATAAGTTGTAGTGTCTGGATATTGGAGAAAGAAAGCTAAATATTGTGAAGCTACACACTAAAAAATAAAACCTGATTTTTAAAAAAATAATGTGTTTAGTTAGTGTTACCACCATGAAAAATCTTTAAAGTAGAAAGTACATTACTAAAATAGGTAAAACTGGCAGAAATATATAATCAATAGATATTTTGGTTAGTGGCAAGGAAATGGAAATAAGCATGCTAATTTCCACAATAATCTATGTCCTCCCTTTGTTCATTCAAACAATAGAAAGTATAAGGATCAAATCAATGCTGCTAAGCCACCCAAACATGAGTGAATTATTTTAATAATTTTATACCTGGTCCACTTTCTTTTTTTTTTAACTTTTATTAGATATTTTCTTCATTTACATTTCAAGTGTTATCCAGAAAGTTCCCTATATCCTCCCCCCTCCCGGCCCTGTTACCCTACCCACCCGCTCCCACCCCCTGGCCCCGGCATTCCCCTGTATTGGGGCATATAAAGTCTGCATAACCAAGGGGCCTCTCTTCCCACTGATGGCCAACTAGGCCANTTGACAATATCTTTTGTCTTACAGAAGCTTTGCAACTTTATGAGGTCCCATTTGTCAATTCTTGATCTTACAGCACAAGTCTTTGCTGTTTTGTTCAGGAATTTTTCCCCAGTGCCCATATCATCGAGGCATTTCCCCACTTTCTCCTCTATAAGTTTCAGTGTCTCTGGTTTTATGTGGAGGTCCTTCAACCACTTAGCCTTGACCTAGATCAATCACACTTTCAAAAAAAAAAAAAAATAATCTATCCTGCCATTCAGCAAGGCCCTATTTTAATTATCTATAAATATTCATTCCATTCCACCTACTTTTTTCTGTTCTTGAAATTGTTTCCTTGTTAAGTACTGAATATGTTCTCAGGTATTTTGCGTCTTTGTCTTTTTATAGATGTCAACATAGAAAGACTTTATAGATAAAATGGAGGGGTCATATTTTTCTCCTCTTTGGGTATCCACATAATGTATGTACAATATACTAATAAATGCTTGATAAATATTTGCAAACAGAATGACCAACATACATTAAATATTTAAAGAACCCTAGGAACAGCTACCTATAAATTGAGATACATTGGTAAGCAAACTAGTACGTACTTATAAAATAATATTTTATTAATTTTTTATAAAAATAATATTTTATAAATTTTTAAATAATTTATACAATCTGACTTGTATGAGGTGGAATATAAGGCTTGCTTTGATTTACATCTCCATGATGATTAAAGATGTTGAACATTTTTTTAAGGTGCTTCTCAGCTATTCAATATTCCTCAGTTGAGATTTCTTTGTTTAGCTCTGTATCCCATTTAAATAGGGTTATTTGGTTTTCTGGAGTCTAACTTCTTCAGTTCTTTATATATACATATTGGATATTAGTCCTTTATCAGATTTAGGGTTGGTAAAGATCTTTCCCAATCTGTTGGTTGCCTGTGCCCATATCTTCGAGGCTCTTCCCCACTTTGTTCTCTATAAGTTTCAGTGTCTATGGTCTTATGTGGAGTTCTTTGATCCACTTAGACTTGAGCTTTGTAAAAGGATATAAGGATGTATCACCAATCAAAGAAAATACATAGAGGGACTCATGATTCTAGCTACATATGTAGCAGAGGATGGCCTAGTCGGTCATCAATGGGAGGAGAGGCCCTTAATTCTATGAAGGCTTTATGCCCCTGTATTGGGGAATTACAGGGCCAGGAAGTGGGAGTGGGTGGGTTAGGGAGTAGGGAGGGAGGAGAGGATAGGGGATTTTTGGAGGGGAAACTAGGAAAGGGGATAACATTTGAAATGTAAATAAAGGAAATATGTAATTAAAAATAGAATTGTAAAACAAAAAAGAAACAACAAAAGAAAAGAAAAAAAAAAGAATTTAACACAATGATCACATTCATCTCTACAATGCCTTAAAGACCTGCATTTCTCTACCCACCCTACTTTGTGTGTCCTATCTCTCTTTGCCTTTATGAAAGCTATTGCGTCCGGTCTGTCTTGCCCAGCTAATCTTTGGTAAAGATATGAGAGTGTTCTACTCTCCAAGAACTTTCAAATGACAATAGCTATTCAGCAAAGAGTGAGAATTTATGCTGATCCTCCCACTTCATGATGGGATTGTGACTGGCCTGTACCAGTTTTGTATGTACATGCTGTAAAAATTACAGTGAGTTCATTTGTATGATTTCCCTGTCATGTCCAGAAAACATTGTTTCCTTGAAGTAATCTATCATCTGTGTCTTTTATATTTCTACCCCCTCTTCCATGAAGGTCTTGAAATCTTGAAGGGAGGAGCATTTTATAGATTTTCAGTTGTGGATCTCTGTTAGGTGAATGAAGTTTCTCTTACACGGGTTGAAAATGCACTGATCTATGATTAGAGCAATACATAATTAGGGACATCTATTCAGTAAAATAATAATAGAGTATTCTCTCCAAGATCTGATGCTGTATCTAGCTATTGGCTCTTGGCTCCTTTAAAAGCACCGAGTATTAATTCTATCTGGTGGAGTAGATCTTAAATCCATCAAAAAGTGGCTGGCTACTTCCATAACATTCATGCTACATGTTCTTCCTGTGTGTGTCTTTTACCAGAAATGTCATAACTGCAGCTCAGAGCATTCACAACTAGGTGATGCTGAAGATTATTTTTATCTTTCAGGAGATGCCCAGAGCAATTTTCAGTACTATGAAAGCTAGCAAATGGGAGTCAGGCTTCCAGTGAGTAGCCACTTGATTTTTCCATGTTTCTAACAAAAAAGTGAGTAGCATCTTCAACAATAGTGTCTTACTATAAAGTTCTCTTTGACATCTCATTGGTCAACAGCTCAAGAAGAAGTAACTCATTCCTGGTACTGGAAGTTTTATTTGGTGTTGTCTAGGTGCAGTATTATTCATCCATTATAGGGTAACTCCATTTAAAATTTTGACCTATGTATATGCACATTTTTCAAGATTCTACAGTAGTAAATTTTATATGCCTTTTCAAAAAGATTTTAGTGTTAGTTATCCTACCCCCAATATTCCCCAATTTATACTGTCCTTCTAACCCCAACTCATTTAATTATTTATTTTCATTTTATCCCATTTCCGCTTTTGACACTATATTCTATTCCCCCACCACCATTCAAGGAAAGATTCTTTCCCATTTCCCCAGTCTCATATTATCCATATTATCTCTGCTGTCATTCTAAATGAAACATATACATTTAAAACTTAAAAGTTAAAAAATGTATACAGAATAAACATATAACATTTATTTATTTGGCTTTAAGTTAACTCATTCAAGGTGATCATTTGAAGTTTTATCTATTTGTCTGAGAATTATGTACCTTTTCTCTTTTAGTTTTATTTCTTTTACATGTATAAGTATACATGCATCATGTATGTACCCAAATGCTCATAGAATTTAGAAGAGGCCATCAAATTCTCTGGAAGTGTAACAGATGATTGTGAGCCACCATATTGAAAATAAGAACCAATAGCAACTAGTGCTTTTAACCACTGATCCATCTCTCCATCCATAATTTATTCATTTATTTACTGCTGAATATTATTCCCTTGTATAAAGGTATCACATTTCATAACCCATTCATCAGTTGATGTGCATCTAGGCTGTTTCCATTTCCTGGCTACTGTGATTAAAGCAGTAATGAACACACTCAAGCAAAGATCTCTGTAGTAAGTTAGAGTCCATTAGATACTTAGGCAAGAATGGTATAGCTGGATAGTATGTTCCATCTATGTCTAGATTTTTGGAGAAACTCCACATTGATTTCCATAGTGGTTGTACAACTGTTTTCCTACACCAGCAGTAAATTAGTGTTTTCTCCCTTTCCCTGAATTGACTCTACTATCTGATGTCATTTCTGTTTTTAGCTTTGGCTGGTCTGACTGATTTGTACTTTCCTGAAGTCTAAGAATATATAAGTTGGAATTTTTAATGACATTTTTATTATAGGATTGAGGAAGAGAAGACAATCATCTAGTAAATCTTTGTGGTATATTAAATGGGGAAAGCGATGTAGTGAAAAGAATAAATGTGATCAACAATGACTATTACAGGAGGTGGGAGGGGAGGGCTTTGAAACTTTACTTTGAGTAAGGTATATTAGAAGTCCAACCACTTTGTTCTCTTTTATGGTATTGAAGACAACTGGGTTTTTACATTGAAACACCTCTCCTCTCTCTCTCTCTCTCTCTCTCTCTCTCTTCCTCCATCCCCCTCTCTTTCTGTCTTTTTTTTTAGCTCTAAACTTAGCTATGGTGCATAATTTTACTTTTAAGTTGACTAAGAAATAAACCATTCTGACATTTGTGATGATTTGTGGAAGTGGCAAAATCACACGAAAGAAAAATGATTGTATTGTTAGGCTGAGCAGATGGATATGAACTATGTTTTGTTTTTCTTAGTGTTTGATTCCAGGCTTCAAGGAAGGTTCATGGCAGGTCCTATTTTATTTGAGCAAGTATGCTATAAGCATCCCTCTGATATTTGGTACATACAAATAAAATAGATTTAATGACTTTCTGAAGGTGTGACAGAGTTAAAGTACAATATACCTCCTTGTAGAATGCTGCAGAACATTATTTTTCCCACTTGGAATATACGGAAAGATTGGATTTGTCTTAAGGAAATGCTGAAGTTTACATTTAAATATTTTCTAATAATTCCAAAAACTTTGCTTTTTAAAAAAATGATATTGTTACTTTTCTCTTTAAAATGGACTGATGACAGGCTTTTGCTCTCGTTGGAACCTATTCTAAAATTCTTTGGTTCTGTAAGCCATAGCATCTGCTCCTTCTCTCCTTTCACAGTATGCTTTCCTCACACCCATTCATTTTGTGCACAGTCACCCTTGCTTGTGTTATGCTGTTTGAACAGCTTAAATTCTCTCCTGCTTCAGTGCCCCTGCACACATTGCTTTCAGTTCTCAATGGGGGTACTACGTATCATCCTGCAAAGCTATGTTCTACAACAACCCAGCATCAATACAGTATGCTCAATTTCACATTGGGTTTTATATGTTGGTATACTTTTTAAAATTTCTCCTTAGACCTAAGTACATTGAATTAGGGACCCAGAATACTGTCATACACACCATGAACACACAACCAACTTACATAAATTCATGCATAGTCAAACAAGTTTACTTGTTGTTTTGTTTTGCACGGTTCCTATACTAGCACATTTCATCTGCCCTAGTCCTCAGGCAGGTAAACCTTCACAGAATTGGGTGTTTTTTTTCCCTTTGAATTTCATGGAAACCAGCCATGAGAAATCAAATTCATGAAACCAATAGCATTATAAACTATTATTTTAATGATAGCTGAATTATATTGAGAAAGATAATTAAGAGATAATTTATTGTTGTACAATCATGCTGTCTTCAAAAATATAGTTAAACAAATTTAGGTGTTCTTCTTGTGAGTGGTTTCTGAAAATTGAATTCGTAATAAAGTATTTGCTTATTATTTGGCTGCTTCAATGGCATTGGCTCAGGGATCCATCCCATAATCATCCACCAAAATCAGACACTATTGCATATGCCAGCAAGATATTACTGAAAGGGCCCTGATATAGCTGTCTCGTGGGAGACTATACCAGTGCCTGGCAAACACAGAAGTGGATGCTCACAGTCAGCTATTAGATGGAACACAGAGTTCCCAAGGGAGGAGCTAGAGAAAGTACCCAAGTAGCTGAAGGGGTCTTCAACCCTATAGGTGGAACAACAATATGAACTAACTAGTACCCCCAGAGCTAATGTCTCTAGCTGCATATGTAGCAGAAGATGGCCTAATCGGCCATCATTGGGAAGAGAGACCCCTTGGTCTTGCAAACTTTATATGCCCCAGTACAGGGGAACGCCAGGGCCAAGATGTGGGAGTGTGTGGTTAAGGGAGCAGGGCGGGGGATGAGGGAGGGTATAGGGGTCTTTGGGAATAACATTTGAAATGTAAATGAAGAAAATATCGAATAAAAATTGGTGAAAAAACTTGCGAAATATGTTATTTGTCATTCACTGTATACTACAACTTGTGGTTAGGTGGGGGTATAGCTTTTATTTTGCATGTGGTTGCCAGCCTTGAGTTTGCAAAGTCCCTATGAGGCATATATCTAAATTGCCTAAAAAATATGGACCCTTTGTTTGTTTGCTATAATACAGTCCCTTATATTTACAAAATAGAAAGAAAACACAGATGTTAGAATTTGCTAGAGAATTTTGAAAAATAAATGTTAGGGATTTATAAATAAGCTTATTTATAAACACCTCAAAATTTCAGCTTAGTGCACAATTATTTGATTATTTATGTTACCAAAAACTACTCTTTTGTTAAATATTGCATTAAAAATAGATTTTAGCTTATATTATTTTAAATAATGCTATTCATAGCTACTTCCTTTATAATAAGCATGTTTGGTCTATAAATATCTTAGAAAGTTGCTATACAAGATCATATTTTAACTTGTAGAATTTTATCTAAGTAGTATGACTACAATCATTCTTTACATGGTCAAACTGAGGCTGAGTGGACTACAAGATCCCATCTTAAGTAAGGAAGTAACTGGTAGCATCAGAACTTCATTGTGGAGCTATATAGATATATACATTATTTCTGTCCATTGAGGAAAAAAATACAATTATGAGTGAAGATATAAAGATGTTGTACCTGCTAGTCTTTCAACTTGCTGCACAAAATGATATGGTTGCAAGGTATTTTCTTATTTAGTTATTAATGGGGAAGGGCCCAACCCATTGTAAGCTGCTCTATCCCTGGGCTAGAGGTTTTAGGTACTATAAGAAAGCAGGCTGATCTCTGAAACTCCTTCCATGTGTGTTTTGTTGCTAATTCTAAGAAGGGGCAAAGTGTCCACATTTTGGGCTTCATTCTTCTTGAGTGTCATGTGTTTCGCAAATTGTATCTTGGGTATTCTAAGTTTCTGGGATAATATCTATTTATCAGTGAGAACATGTTATGTGAGTTCTTTTGTGATTAGGTTACCTCACTCAGGATGGTACCCTCCAGATCCATCCATTTGCTTAGGAATTTTATAAATTCATTGTTTTTAATAGCTGAGTAGTACTCCCTTGTGTATATGTACCACATTTTCTGTATCTATTCCTCTTGAGGGACATCTGGGTTCTTTCCAGCTTCTGGCTATTATAAATTAGGCTGCTATGAATATAGTGGAACATGTGTCCTTATTACCAGTTGGAATATCTTCTGGATATATGCCCAGGAGACATATTGCAGGATCCTCCGGTAGTACTATGTCCAACTTTCTGAGGAACTGACAGACTGATTTCCAGAGTGGTTGTACCAGCTTGCAATCCCACCAGCAATGGAGGAGTGTTCCTCTTTCTCCACATCCTTGCCAGCATCTGCTGTCACCTGAATTTTTTATCTTAGCCATTCTGACTGGTGTGAGGTGAAATCTCAGTGTTGTTTTGATTTGCATTTCCCTGATGATTAAGGATGTTGAACATTTTTTTCAGTTACTTCTCAATCAGTGGGCATTCCTCAGTTGTGGAGCTGAGACAAAAGGATGGACCAAACAGTGACTGCTGCAGCCAGGGATACATCCCAAAATCAGCCACCAAATGCAGACACTATTCCATATGCCAGGAAGATTTTGCTGAATGGGCCCTGATATAGCTGTCTCCTATGAGGCTATGCCAGTGCCTGGCAAACACAGAAGTGGTTGCTCACAGTCAGCTATTGGATGGAACATAAGGTTCCCAATGTAGGAGCTAGAGAAAGTTCCCAAGGAGCTGAAGGGGTCCCCAACCCTATAGGTTGAAAAACAATATGAACTAACCAGTACCCCCAGAGCTCGTGTCTCTAGCTGCATACGTAGCAGAAGATGGCCTTGTTGGCCATCATTGGGAAGAGAGGCCCCTTGGTCTTGCAAACTTTATATGCCCCAGTACAGGGTAATACCAGGGCCAAGAAATGGGAGTGGGTAGGTTGGGGAGCAGGGTGGGGGAGTAGGGGAGGGTATAGGGGACTTTCAAGATAGCATTTGAAATGTAAATGTAGAAAATATCTAAAAAAAAGAAAAAAAGAAAAAAAAAAAAAAGAAAGCCTGAGCAAGTAAGCCAATAAACAACACTCTTCCAAGTCCTCTGTATCAGCTCCTGTCTCCAGGTTTCTACCCTGTTTGAGTTCCTGTCATGAATTTCTTTCATGATAAATAGCAATATGGGAATGTAAGGCGAATAAACCCCTTCTTCCCAACTTGCTTTTAGGTCATGGTGTCTTATTGCAGCAATCAAAACCCTAAGGCAGATGTAAAATTAGTCGTGTAAGAATACTATAAATATAATAAAGCATATTCATAAAATGTTATATTATAAAGATATAGATAAGGATCTGTAGGTAAAGGATAGTTAAACACTTTAGGGCATTCATCAATTTCATTTACATTTATTGTATACTATACCCTCAGCATTGTAATTGCCACATTATACTAGTGGGTTATGCTCTAGCTTCTTATATTAGAATGTTTGGTTTTGAAATAAGTAAAAATATCATGAAGGAGGTTAAAGCTTTATTCAAAGTTAACTTTACCTAAAGCAAATGATTGTAGTTTGAGGGAGAGTAAAAAAGTGAAATTTTATTTTTATAACAACATATGCTGTGAGAACAAGCGTTTTTCTCTTGAAGTTCCTTTACTGTGATGAGAGAAGGGATACTGCCAGAGGTAAAGAAACATAAGCTGAGAATTTCTTTAAGTTATCCATAGACATTTTGGCTTTTTCTGGAAATAAGATGGCATAAAAAGAGAAATGCCCCTTTTATCTGAGGGACATAAGAACACACATACATTTCCCCTGAACATAGAAGATAACCAGGAGTGGTGTAGGCTCTGGAAATTAGTGCTTGGCACTTTGGTGTGACAAAGCAATGCACAAGTAGCATATTATTTTTAAAATGTACAAATTTATGAACCTCGCTAGAGAGTCAAAAATATTGATTGACTGTTTAACATTCTTAAATGGTTGGCTAATCTCTGTGTATTACATAAGGACCTGTTTCCCTGTTCTTTCTGATAAATCACTCAATCACTATAATTTATAGGACAAGATCAGCCACTAGCAACTGCTGTGCTTAGAGAAGGAGATATTTCACATACAAATCATTAAGTATAGTTGATTTGAAAACGTGGTCTCATATTTGATTTGAATTAAGACTTTAAGTTTCATTAAAAAATTAAAATTGGTAAAGTTTTATCTTTGTGTTCAGAACAGTATAAATAGTATGTGAAATACCTACCAATATGTATCCTACCTCAATGGGCTTAGATGCATGCTTAGTTCTTTTCTAATAGAAGGCAGGGACTCTCTTTACATTTTTACATTACAAACCTCTGTCAACATACACACACACACACACACACACACACAAACAGACACACACAAACAGACACACACACACACACATACACAGATTTGTTATCAACATCATTTTATAGAGCACTCTCCATTATTATGTACAATTGTATGGTTTCTCTAAGAACTAGAGAAAGTACCCAAGGAGCGGAAGGGGTCTTCAACCCTCTAGGTGGAAGAATAACATGAACTAACTAGTTCCCCCTGCGCTCATGTCTCTAGCTGCATATATGGAAGGAGATGGCCTAGTTGGCCATCATTGGGAGGAGAGGCCCCTTGGTCATACAGACTCTATATGCCCCAGAACAGGGGAATGCCAGGGCCATNCCTTGGGAGTCCTGTGTTCCAGCATATGCTATAGTGTTTATTTTGGTGGCTGATTATGGGAGGGATCCCTGGAAGCCGCAGTCACTGGTTGGTCCATCCTTTTGATTCAGCTTCACACATGATCTCTGTAACTCCTTCAGTGTGCGCTTTGTTCTTGGTTCTAGGAAGGGGCACTGAGACCACATTTTGAACTTCATTCATTATTGTTGTTCCTCCTATAGGGTTGCAGACCCCTTTAGCTTCTTGGGTACTTTCTCTAGCTCCTTTATTGGGGACCCTGTGTTACATCCAATAGATGACTGTGAGCATCCACTTCTGTATTTGTCAGGCACTGGCATAGCCTCACAAGAGACAGTTATATAAGGGTCCTATCAGCAGAACCTTGCTGGCATATGCAATAGTGTCTGCATTTGATGGTTGATTATGTGATGGATCCCTGGTGGGGCATTCTCTGGATGGTCCTTCCTTGCTTGTAGTAAAAATCTGAGAGAGAGAGGGGAGAGACCTGCAATTCCCCACCCTGTCTTAGCTCCAAACTTTGTCTCTGTAACTCCTTCCATGGGTATTTTGTTTCCCATTCTAAGGAGGAACAAAGTATCCACATTTTGGCCTTCCTTCTTCCTGAATTTCATGTGTTTTGCAAATTGTATTGTGGGTATTCTAAGTTTCTGGGCTAATATCTGCTCATCAGTGAGTGCATAACATGTGTGGTTTTTTGTGATTGGGTTACCTCACTCAGGATGATATCCTTCAAATCCATCCATTTACCTAAGAATTTCATAAATTAATTGTTTTTAATAGCTCAGTAGTACTCCAATGTGTTCTTTCCAGCTTCTAGCTATTATTAATAAGGCTGCTATGAAAATAGAGGAGCATGTGTCCTTATTACAAGTTGGAACATGTTCTGGATATATGCCCAAGAGAGGTATTGCTGGATCTTCCAGTAGTACTATGTCCAATATTCTGAGGAAACAACAGATTGATTTCCAAAGTGGTTGTACAAGCTTGCAATCCCACCAGCAATGGAGAAGTGTCCCTCTTTCTCCACATCCTTGCCAGCATCTGCTGTCACCTGAATTTTTGATCTTAGCCATTCTGACTGGTGTGAAGTGGAATCTCAGTGTTGTTTGGATTTGAATTTGCCTGATGACTAAGGATATTGAACATTTTTTTCAGGTGCATGCTTCTAAACCATTCAGTATTCTTCAGTTGAGAATTCTTTGTTTAGATCTGTACCACATTTATTAATGGGGTTATTAGATTTTCCTGGAGTCCAGGTTCTGGAGTTCTTTGTAAAGATTGGATATTAGTCTCCTATCTGATATGGGATTGGTAAGGATCCTTTCCCAATCAGTTGGTGGCCTTTTTGTCTTATTGACATTGTCTTTTGCCTTATAGAAGCTTTGCAATTTTATGAGGTCCCATTGGTCAATTATAGATCTTACAGCATAATCCATTGCTATTCTGTTCAGGAATTTTTCCCCTGTGCCCATATCTTCTAGGATTTTCCCCACTTTCTCCTCTATAAGTTTCAATGTCTATGGCTTTAAGTGGAATTCCTTCATCCACTTAGACTTGAGCTTGTTCAAGGAGATAAGAATGGATCAATTCACATTCTTCTACATGATAACTGCCAGTTGTGCCACCACAATTTTTTGAAAATTCTGTCTTTTTTCCACTGGATGGTTTTAGTACCCTTGTCAAAGATTAAGTGACCATAGATGTGTGGGTTCATTTATGGGTCTTAAATTCTATTCCATTGATCTACCTGTCTGTCTCTGTACCAGTACCATGCAGTTTTGTTTTTTTTTCACAGTTGGTCTGTAGTACAGCTTTAGGGAAGGCATGGTGATTCCACCAGAGGATCATTTATCATTGAGAATAGTTTTCGCTATCCTAAGTTTTTGTTATTCCAGATGAATTTGCAAATTGCTCTTTCTCACTCCGGGAAGAATTGAGTTGGAATTTTGATGGGGATTGCATTGACTCTGTAGATTGCTTTGGCAAGATATCCATTTTTACTATATTAATCCTGCCAATCCATGAGCATGGGAGATCTTTCCAAATTTTGAGATCTTCCTTGATTTCTTTCTTCAATGACTTGAAGTTCTCATCATTCAGATCTTTCACTTCCTTAATTAGAATCACACCAATGTATTTTATATTCTTTGTGACTATTGTGAAGGGTGCTGTTTCCCTAGTTTCTTTCTCAGCCTGTTTATTCTTTGTGTAGAGGAAGGCAACTGATTTGTTTGAGTTAATTTTATATCCAGCTACTTCACTGAAGCTGTTTATCAGGTTTAGGAGTTCTTTGTTGGAATTTTTAGTGTCATTTATATATACTAAAATATCATCTGCAAACAGTGATATTTTGACTTCTTCTCTTCCAATTTTTTATCCCCTTGATCTCCTATTGTTGTCTAGGACTTTAAGTACTATACTGAATAGTAAATTAAGAAAAGATCTAATAAAAAAATCTAAAAAAAAAAAAAGTGGGCAGCCTTGTCTAGTCCCTGATTTTAGTGGGATTGCTTCAAGTTTCTCTACATTTAGTTTGATGTTGGCTACTGGTTTACTGTAAATTGCTTTTATTATGTTTATGTATGGGCCTTGAATTCCTGAACTTTTCAAGACTTTTATCATGAAATTGTGTTGGATTGTTTCAAATGCTTTCTCAGCATCTAATGAGATGATCATGTGGTTTTTGTGTTTTAGTTTGTTTATATAGTGGATTACATTGATGGATTTCCATTTATTAAACCATCCCTGCATCCTTGAGATGAAGCCTACTTGATCATGATCTATGATCATTTTGTTCTTGGATTTTGCTTGTGAGGATTTTATTTTTGCGTCGATATTCATAAGGGAAATTGGTCTGCAGTTCTCTTTCTTTGTTGGAACTTTGTGTGGTTTAGGTATCAGAGAAAATGAGGCTACATAGAATGAATAGGGAAGAGTATCTTCTGTTTCTCTTTTGTGGAATAGTTTGGGGAAAATAGGAATTATGTCTTTTTTGAAGGTCTGGCAGAACTCTGCATTCAACCCATCTGGTCCTGGGATTCTTTTTGTTGTTGTTGTTGTTGTTTTGGTTGGGAGACTTCTTCTATTTCTTTAGGGGAAATGGGACTCTTTATGCCATTAATCTGATCCTGATTTTACTTTGGTACCTGGTATCTGTCTAGGAAATTGTCCATTTCATACAAGTTTTCCAGTTTTGTTGAGTATAGCCTTTTGTAGTAGGATCTGATGATGTTTTGGATTTCCTCAGGTTCTGTTGTTATTTCTCCTTTTTGATTTCTGATTTTGTTAATTAGGATACTGTCCCTGTGCCCTCTAGTTAGCCTGGCTAAGGGTTTATCTATCTTGCTGATTTTCTTAAAGAATCATCTCCTGTTTTGGTTGATTCTTTGTAAAGTTCTTTTTGTTTCCACTTGGTTGATTTCAGCCCCAAATTTGATTATTTCATGCAGTCTATTTCTCTTGGGTGAATTTGCTTCCTTTTCTTGTAGAGATTTTAGGTGTGCTGTCAGGCTGTTAGTGTATACTCTCTCTAGTTTCTCTTTGGAGGCACTCAGATCTATGAGTTTTCCTATTAGGAATGCTTTCATTTTGTCCCATAAATTTGGGTACGTTGTGGCTTCATTTTCATTAACCTCTAAAAAGTCTTTCTCTTTCTTTATTTCTTCATTGACCAAGTAATCATTGAGTAGAATGTTGTTCAGCTTCCACGTGAATTTTGGCTTTCTATTATTTATGTTGTTATTGAAGATCAACCTTTGTCCGTGGTGATCTGTTAGGATGCTTCAGATAATTTCAAAATTTTTGTGTCTGTTGAGTCCTGTTTAAAACCACATATATGGTCAGTTTTTGAGAAGGTACCATGAGGTGCTGAGAAGAAGGTATATCTTTTTGTTTTAGGATAAAATGTTCTGTAGATATCTGTTAGAACCATTTGTTTCATAACTTCTGTTAGTTTCATTGTGTCTCTGTTTAGTTTGTTTCCAGGATCTGTCCATTGATGAGAGTGGGTAAAATGAAGTCTCCCACTATTATTGTGTGAGGTTGCAAAGTGTGCTTTGAGCTTTACTAAAGTTTCCTTAATGTATGTGGATGCCCTTGCATTTGGAGCATAGATATTTAGAATTGAGAGTTCATCTTGGAAGATTTTACTTTTGATGTGTATGAAGTGCTCCTCCTTGTGTTTTTTTTTGTTTTTGTTTTTGAAAATTTAGGTTGAAAATCAATTTTATTTGATATTAGAATGGCTACACCACCTTGCTTCTCCAGACCATTTGCTTTGAAAAAAAAATTTCCAAGGGTAGTGTCTGTCTTTGTCCCTGAAGTGGTTTTCAAGTATGCAGCAAAATGTTGTGACCTATTTGTGTAGCCAGTCTGTTAGTCTATGTTTTTTTTTTTTTAATTGGGGAATTGACTCAATTGATATTAAAAGATATTAAGGAAAAGTAATTGGTGCTTTCTGTTATTTTTGTTGTTAGAGTTGGAATTCTGTTCTTTTGGCTGTCTTCTTTTATGTTTGTTGAAGGATTACTTTCTTGCTTTTTCTAGGGCATAATTTCCCCTCCTTGTGTTGGAGTTTTCCCTTTATTATCCTTTGAAGGGCTGGATTTGTGGAAAGATGTGTGAATTGTGTTTTGTCGTGGAATACCTTGGTTTCTTTATTGATGCTAATTGAGAGTTTTGCTGGGTATAGTAGCCTGGGCTGGCATTTGTGGTTTCTTAGGGTCTGTATAACATCTGTCCAGGATCTTCTGGCTTTCATAGTCTCTGGTGAGAATTCTGGTGTAATTCTAATAGGTCTGCATTTATATGTTACTTGATCTTTTTACATTACTGCTTTTAATATTTTTTCTTTATTTACTGCATTTTTTTGTTCTGATTATTATTTGTCTGGTGGAATTTCTTTTCTGGTCCAGTCTATTTGAAGTTCTGTAGGCTTCTTGTATATTCATAGGCATCTCTTTCTTTAGGTTAGGGAAGTTTTCTTCTATAATTTTGTTGAAGATATTTACTGGACCTTTAAATTGAAAATCTTCATTCTCATCTGTACCTATGATCTTTACATTTAGTCTTCTCATTGTGTCCTGTATTTCCTGAATGTTTGGGGTTAGGATCATTTTGCATTTTGCATTTTCTTTGATTGTTGTGTCCATGTTCTCTATGGAATCTTATGTACCTGAGATTCTTTCTTCCATCTCTTGTATTCTGTTGCTGATGCTCACATCTATGTTTCATGATTTCTTTCCTAGGATTTCTATCTCCAGTTGTCTCCCTTTGGGTTTTCTTTATTGTTTCTACTTCCATTTTTAGATCATTGATGGTTTTATTCAATTCCATCACTTCTTTGGTTGTGTTTTCCTGTAATTGTTTAAGGGATTTTTGTGATTCCTCTTTAAGGACTTCTACCTGTTTAACAGTGTTTTCCTGTAATTCTTTATAGACCTCTACCTGTTTAGCAGTGTTCTCCTTTATTTCTTTAAGTGAGTTACTAATGCCCTTCTTCAAATCCTCTACCAACGTCATGAGATATGATTTTAAATCTGAGTCTTTCTTTTAGGGTGTGTTGGGGTATCCAGGATTCTTTGTGGTGAGCATACTGGGTTCTGATAATGCCCAGTGTTCTTGGTTTCTGTTAGTAAGATTCTTCAGTTTTCCTTTCACCATCTGGTAATCTCTGGTGTTAGATGTTCTAGCTGTCTCTGGCTGGAGATTTTTCTCCTGTGATTCTTTAGCCTGTCAGCACTCCTGGGAGACCAAATCTCTACTGAGTCCATGTGGTCAGAGCACTCTCTGCACGCAAGCTTTCCTCTTTCAGTGAAGGTACACAGAAGTCTGAAGCTCATTTCTACCTCCTGTTTCCTGGGGTCAGAACCTTCCCTGGAGGCTGACTCTCCTCTGGTGATGAAGGTGCCCAGGTGTCTGGGTCTCAGCTTTGCCTCCTGGCAGAGGATGAAGGCAGGAAGAGACCCTGTCCAGAAGCTCTGTTGCTTTTGCTGCCCACATGCTCTCCTGAGTAGAATGGTCTCAGTGATGCCAAGATCCTGGGTGTGCTAGGGCATGTTGAGTTTGAGCCAAAGATAGCGTGGGGCTAGAGCCACCAGAATGAATCTCAGATGCTAGTTGGGCAGGTTTTCTTTGTTCCTGTTCCTGCAGTAATCACAAGATCCTGGGTGTGCTAGTTTGTGCCCAAGATGGCTCAAGGCTGGTGCCAGCCAGAAAGAACCCCAGTCACTGGTCAGGTGCGTTTCCTTTGTCCCTGTTCCTGTGGGCACAATACCCTCCTCGTTTTTTGGAACAGATGTTGTGCTCTACTCACCAGTGTTCTCAAGATCCTGGGTGTGCTAGTGTGCCTCTGGCATGGAGAGTCCTCTGGGGACCTTGGGACTCTCTTAGGAGTTTGTCCAGGATGGCTCAGGGCTCCCACATTTCAATACTGTTAGTCACTGTCATTTTTATTAGAAATAAACATTACAATAAATGATACACTAAGCACTAGTGATACTAGTTTATGTAATGTTTTCATTATTATTATATATTATTGTTTATTTTAAAATAATATGCATTTCTACATTGCAATATCTCTCTATAATAAATGCATTATAGCTTATAATCCTCACATTTAGTATTACATCATAAATAATGTGATTCCACAGTTATAAAGTTTACTATACTTTTAAATACTGTTTAGCTCATGGTGCTGATATATTATAATATTCTAAGCTATTTTTCAAAAGTGATTTCCATATATTGCATCATAATTTCTACTTATTTAAATATCATTATACAGAATTTTTACTCTTTTATTCTTATAATTACGTTCTTTGCTTAAGAGATGTTCAGTGGGTAAAGTGTTAACCAAACAATTGAGAGGATAAGGTATGAATTCTCAGAACCTATGTTTAGCCAGGTAGGCATGGTGATCCATCTGTAATCCCAGTTCCCAGAAGTACAGACAGGCAATCTTCAAATCTATTTGGCTACCCAGATCAGTTTAGAGACTCTGCCTCTTTATATATGGTAAAAATATCAATAAGACATAAGACATCATCCTCAAGCCCCAAGACACATATGATTGCATTTCCTTGCACTCTACAGCCCATATTCAAACACATATACACATGTACTCTTATACCACACACACACACACACACACACACACACACACACTTTCCTTTCTGTCCTTTCTGTCATAATTGTATACAAGATTTTTATGTATTTATATGAAGTCTAGGAATCCTAAATAAGTGAAAGCTTGTTATATTTATTTTTCTGAAACAGGCTTAAATCATGTAATATGATTATCTTGACATTCATACATTTTCTTGAAGAATAATCTTATAAATATTTCATCTATAGAAAATCATATTTAAATACACTCCAAAATATAAATTTTTCAAAATAACAAACAATACCACACAAAACATTTTATTTTATAAAATGGAATTTTATATAATTTTACCCCTTTATCAACATTTTTTCTCTTTTTACTTTTTGAAAAATATAGAGTCACAGACTATAATATTTTATAAAATGCCATTTAAGAAAATAATAATTTATTTTATTTTCAAAGCAATGTTCATTTAATAAGTAAACATAACACAAGATGTAGACTTATGAGGAACTTCGTCACTGAAATTCCTGTTTGTCTGTTTCTCCTAATTAGCTAAAGTAATATTTTATAAACTGATTTTCTTTGTATTCAGTAAAAACTAAATTTCACAGTTTTTGATTTTCTACTCTTTCTTGGAGTCTATGTTGATAGACTTATTGATATTGATTGATATTGATATTCATAATTACACACAGGATTCTCCTAATGTATTACTGTCATTTCTCTGCATAATTGTCATTAATTCTGTTCAACAAATAGTTACTGGAGAACATTCTTAGGGTATTTTACTTTTATTTTTTTCTTATTTTAATTTTCTCTTTTAATTCATCTATCATTCCTGGATTTCCTTTATGCCACATTAAATCTGAGCTTTCTTCCTTTCTGTACTCTGTTCTTCATTGAATGCTTCCTGACAATCATATACAAACTTGAGAGTAAGGTGGATTCCCTGGCATCACATCAACATGGGTTGTTCAGTCCCTGAGCACTGCCTTCAGCAGCCTGAACTCATTTTGTGCAGCCTTTTAAATCTAGGGGTTCAACATTGACAACTGACAATTTATCACTGTTGTACCTGAGTTTTCTTTGCCTTGAACAGATATTACTGGTAGCACATCTCTTATGGTCTGGTGGGATTCTGAAAATGCTTCTTATGTGCAGTGCATTCTTATAATGTGGCTCCTCTGTATTTTTCTCTTCCGAAGGAACACTTGTCTTCCAACATACACATCATACAGACAAGTCTTAGAGAGCTTCAGTTTCAGATCATAGATCTCCTGGCCCATTTCAGAGGTGTACAGAAAATCTGTTAGTGATTTATAAGGGCTGCTAAGGGTACCTACATGTACACATTCTATTTACTCCAAATTGTAGATAGGATTTTTCTTTTCCATTTTTAATGTTAATTCTTTGAGAATATCTTATTTTAAAGCATACATTATTTAGGGGGTCAATAATCAATATGTGCCTCTTTTCATTCCACAGTTGTATTTTACTTGTTTGTCTTTATTTGTATGCATGAGCCCACAGAGAAACCAGAGAAAAATTGTGAGGGAGTTGTTTTCTCCTACCATATGGGAGTTAAAACTAGGTAGACAGGCTTCATGACAATACCTTTATCTGCAGAGCTATTTTATTTCCACTTCATTCCATTTTCAGTTTACCCCTTGATATGGATAAATGACATGCAGATTACTCAAACTCTTTTATTTCTATTTTTATCTTGGAACTAGTGTCCTCATGTAAAGGTCAGGCTGGTTCCTTGGTTCAAGAGGTCCTTCTGGTTCTGATTCCTAGATGTCTACAAATTCAAATTCAGAAATATGCCACCATGACTGGCTTCTATTTTTTTTTTTTTTTTTTTTAATGAATGAGATGTTTTGATTTTCTTCTAAAACATTAAGTTTGTATAAGAAAGGATAAAATTGAGGTAACTTAGCTGACTGCTTTTTAGGAGACTTCAATGCTTCCCCACTAATACTGCAGTTTTTTAATTTAAAAAATTGAATATATATTTTATTTTATTTTTATACATGATTATTCTATTTTATTATTAGTTGTATTTATTTATCTATTTTATAAATATGAGTACACTGTAACTGCCTTCAGATACCAGAAGAGGGCATCAGATACCTTTATAGATGGTTGTGAGCCACCATGAAGTTGCTCAGAATTGAAATCAAGACCTCTGTAAGGGCAGTCAGTGCTCTTAAACACTGAGCCATAATGTTTACTTATGCGCATGGGCACACACACACACACACACACACACACACACACACACACTAGTATTGAGATACAACCTGCTGAGTTCATTTCAGGTTGATGATATACACATATTTTTAAGCTGGCCACACAACATTAAATAACCAAGTTGGGTGTTATACCTAGAAAGACTCATTCTCACTTCTTAAAAAATCATTGATTATATATAGCTCTTCATGTAGGAGTTAGGCCCTCTGATATTTCAGCCACCACTATTGGTATCAAATGTTATAATTCATCTCTTCTTTAGACTACCATTTTTGTTGAGATTTCATGGGTCCAGGTTTCTTGACTAATATAGAGGAAACAATCTGCAGACTTCCTGTTCTTCTTGTTCTAACAATCTCTGCCTTCTCTTCCTTAGTGTTTTCTAAACCTTATATGTATTTCCTAAAGTTTCTCTAAGAAGGCATAGGAACCACACTTTTTTTGTGGACTTAGTGATAAGTATTTACAATGCACTTATAATTATAATGGTTTAGAGACATGGCAGTAGTAAGTTCTTCTCTAGGTTCTATGGCCTTCCTAGCCAAGAGGAATAGCTTATGTTACAGCACCAGGCATTTTTCCTCCTATTTTGTAGTCCTTAATTTCAAATATATATCTGTTTATAGCTTCCAAGTTATAAGTGGCATTATCGAACTTTTGAAGTTATCTTTTATGAAGTACCACTTGTACGTTATTGGCCTTGAATACTGGGAAAATGGAGTTTGATTCTAGCAATATCATTGAAGTCATCAGTCCATTGGGAGTTAACTGTTGTGAAGGGTCAACAGTGTAGGTACACTTTCATACTTTTATAAAATAATTTATATAGTCTTTTTTACAATCCAGATTGTATCTCATTCTGGGTTCATGCTCTGACTGTTCCATATCCCATACCTACCCCCCATCTCCAGGAGGATGTCCCACCTCCCACCCCCAACCCTACCAGACCTCCCGACTCCCTGGGGCCTCCAGTTTCTTGAGGGTTAGGTGAATCTTCTCAGATTAAATCTAGACCCAGCAGTCCTCTGCTGTATATGTGTTGGGAGAATCATATCAACTTGTGTATGCTACCTGGTTGGTGGCACAGTATCTGAGAGATCTTGAGAGTTTGGGATAGGTGAGACTGCTGGTCCTACAGGGTCACCCTTCTCCTCAGATTCTTCCAGCTTTTTCCTAATTCAACTACAGAGATCAGCAGCTTCTGTCCACTGGTTGGGTACAACTATCTGCATCCGACTCTTTTAGCTGCTTATTGGGTCTTTCTGGGGGGGGGGGGGGTTAGTCCTGATAAGTACCATTTTGTGAGCACTTGATAGGTACTCGATACCCTCAGTAATATTGTCAGGCAGTGAGGCCTCCTCTTGAGTTGGATCTCAATTTGGGCCTGCTGCTGGACCTCCTTTTCCTCAGGCTGTTCTCCATTTCCATCCCTGCAGTTATTTCAGACAGAAACATTCATGGGTCAGAGTGTTCCCCCCCCCCCCTGTGGGATGAGATTCCCCATCCTTCACTTTCTGCCCTGCATTTCTGCAATAGATGGGTTCTAAGAGTTCCCTCTCCCCACTGTAGGGCATTTCATCTAAGGTCCCTACCTTTGAGTCCTGAGTAACTCCCACCTCTCAGGTCTCTGGTGCATTCTGGAGGGTTCCTTTCCCTCCTACCTCTCGAGGTTGCCTGTTTCCATACTTTTTGCTGCACCTCAGGGTTTCAGTCCTGTTCCCCCACCCAATACCTGATCATGTTCCCCTCTTCCTCTCCCTGTCCCCCTTTCTACCCATGCCCCTACCTCACTACCCCCTCCTGAATTGCTTTCTTTAACCTCCCAAGTGGCATTGAGGCATCCTTGCTTGGACTCTTTGGCTTGTTAAACTTATTGAGTTCTGTAGATTATATTCTGGGTATTCTGTACATGTTTGGCTAATATGCACTTATTAGAGAGTACATACTATGCATGTCCTTTTGGGTCTGAGTTTGCTCACTCAGAATGATATTTTCTAGTTTTATCCATTTGCCTGCAAAACCCAGGATGTCCTTCTTCTTCATTGCTGAGTAGTATTCTATTTTGTAAATGAACTACATTTTCTGTATCCATGTTTCTGTTGTGGGACATCTAGGTTGTTTCCAGCTTCTGGTTATCACAGATAAGGCTGCTATGAATATAGTGGAAAATGTGCCACTGTGGCATGGTGGGGAATCTTTTGGGTATATGCCCAAGAGTGATATAGCTGGATCTTCAGGTAGATCTATTTCCATTTTTCTAATGAATCTCCAGATAGATTTCCAGGATGGTTGTACCAGTTTTCAATCCCACCAGCAATGGAGAATTATTCCTCTTTCTCTACATCCTTGCCAAGATTTGCTGTCACCTGAGGTTTCTCCAGCACCAATTGTGAATGTGCTGTCTTTTCTTCAATGTGTGTTTTTGTTATCTTTGTGAAGTATCTGATAGCTTTAGTTACATACCTTCAATTTTTGTCTTCTATTTTGTTTCATTTGGTCTACATGTTTATTTTTGTGTCAATACCATGCTGTTTTTATTTGTGTAGTCTAAAATTTATGGAAATCCAATAATTTCTTTTATACTTTCCAGTGTATAGAGTACAAGTTTTTAGTGTATTCTCTTATAATATTCTTAATTTTTATTTGGGTCATTAAAGGAGAGTAAAGCTAGTCATAAACGGGAAGTGTAGTACCCAGAGAGTATCCAAATTAAGGACACTTACAGGAAATTATCTGCAGGATTAAAGTGTCACAGAGAAGAGCAGAAACAGATTATGGAGACAGTTGAGATTTTTTGAAAGCAGATGGTAGGTTTGTGTGACACATTAAAGAGTTTTACTTCACTTGGAAGGAAATTGAGGAACCAGCATCATTAATATTGTTGTTAATAAGAACATGCTAGAGAGTGCTTGTGTTATGACATTGGTGTTTGCAGAGGAGACATCAATTACCTTGATTTGTATTTTTAGATGTCAGGGCAGCAAACTAAGAAACAAACAAACAAACAAAAACAAATACTTCTGCATTTTCTTAGTCCAAAGAGGATATATGTATATTCCTAAAGCTGCTAGAATGAAATACTACAAGTTCTTTGGCTTAAAACATGGATTTATTCTGTGTGCGTTCTAGAAACTCCTCATTTGGTTTGGGATTTTGGGGAGTTGGACCTTCCTTGTTCTTTTAGTTGTGGTACTTCCTAGTATCTGGATGTGTCACAGTCTGCCTCCCTTCTCTATCACTATCTTCAAGTCTTCAAGTGCTCTTTTCCCTATCTCTGTGTTCAGAAGGTACAGCTGTCTTCTGGAAAAGGCATCATGTAAATTGATGAAAAAGTAGCTCTTCCCCTCAATGACATCATTGTACCTAATGATATCTGAAATGATCTTATTTCTAAACAAAGTCCAATTTTGACATAGTTGGAGTAAAGTCATTAACATAGCCTTGAGGACACAAATCAACGCCTGACAGATGGTAAACTTAGATAATGGTCAATGGTTTGAGAAAATGGACAGATGGATCCAATTGTTTGCCAGAGCATCCCAGTGATATAAGCAAGTTCATGTGTTCCTTACTGGGCCTCTTCTTGTTGTTATTTCCTTGATTAATTAAAAAAAATAAACAATTCATCATTGAACTCTATCATATACAAGGTAGCTATGTCATCTGAAATGTAAATAAACTAAAAGTGTTTACCTCAAGAGTTTTCTAAGTAATCAAGCAAAGATAAAAAGCAAAGAAAAATCACTTCTAACAATCTTCATGTCAAGGTAATAAGAAGAAAGGAAAGTATACTACTACAGGTAAATGTTCTAGATCTTTTTATTCTATCCTGTGTGCCTTAGAGAGGGGCATGGATTAATAATCATGTCAACCTTATATGATATTGCTTCAAGAGACAAAGTAGAATTGACATCTGATTACAAGTGATAGTAGGCACTGAATCTGTATGTTTCTAGTTCTATATGAGCTAAATATATAACTTGAAGTTGCTGTGGTGATCAAAGCAACTATTGCTAGACAACTGTTTTCCAATATTCAAACATAGGGATGAGGGTGAATTTATTATATCAGAAGTCTGGAAACAACTAATAAAGTAGGGGAATGGTTTACTAAGTCTCCTGAAATGGAGGTGTCTTTTGTTGGCTGTATTGATAGTACTTGGGACATATTGAAGCCTATATTTAGAAAATATACAAGATAATATATTTATATTAACTTGCTTAGTACTGAGAAGAGCAATGACCAGTTCTCATATGAAGATAAATTAGAAAATTTAGACTAAATAGAAAAATTACTAGAATGAGAGTTATTACTGTAAGTTACTCAAGCGGAAACAAATATGTATAGATGTAACAACAAAAAAATGATTGAATTAGCAATTAAAAAAACACTGCTGTGCAAAAATTTTAAGGGAATTATTATACCAATTATTGTCACACTTTTACAAGAAACTTATGAAGTAAGAATACATATCAGCTGCAGTCAGCATGACTCTTGTCCCCAAATCAAAATAACCTAAGAAAACTATCAATGTTTTCCATAAAATAATTACAAAACAAATCTTTCAGCATATAAAGAGAACTACACATCATAATCAAATGAGAGTCATACCAGGAGTTCAAACCTCATTTAACATCTGAATTATTAATGTATAAGAGAAAAGTACACTGCTGTAAAAACAGATGTAGAAAAGACACTTAATAAAATATATCTTTTCATTCAAAAAACTTAAAACTTAAGAATAAAAGGAACTTTCTCATCATGCTGAATAAATTATATTAAAAAAAGAGTGCTAATAAAGACAGTGACAAAGACTATATACTTTGCTCTCATGTCTGGAATATGAGGATGGTACCTATTCCTGTCCTTCAGCATGTTATTGTACTATCCAAGACAATTAAGCAAGAAAGAGAAAATTATGTAAGCAAATTTCCAAGTGGAAACATCATTATTCACAGATCTATCACTAGCTCTTATTACAGATGTTGTGATTTTTATGTATAAAATCCTAAAATATGAATAGAATTTATAAGTATAATAAAATTATATAATAGAAGATCTACATAAAAGTGATGCCCAGAGTGGTAGTGAAAGGAATCACAAGATGAAGGTTGCAGTGTGAAAGAAAAGTCATTTTTAGTTGGTTGGTTTAGGAGGACAGAGGGCCTCAGGAAGGTTTGCTGCAAAAGGAACCAAACTATGATCCATAACATCATGTTTTTAATATAGTGAGTTAATATCTATGCTTCTATCAATCTGATTCTATATAATATGGATAAATGAATAACTTAGGGTGTTATTAACATTATCATCAACAAATTACTGTAAATAAACATAATATAATATATAGATAAGGATAAATATTTACATTACAATATTCCAGAGGATAAATACTTACATCTTAATATCAAGATAAACACTGCGTATTTTTAACCAGAAATCATGATATATCTATCTATACTGGAGAAAATGGAAATGGGATTTGTGTGTGTGTGAAGGGGTGGTTGTAAATAAGCTATGTCCATAATTACAAAATTCTTATCTATTTTACAAAATTATCAAGCACACAAAAACAAGAAAGCAAAGTCTTCCAGTATTAGTTTATTCATATATATATATATATATATATATATATATATATATATATATATATAACATATTTACTTTACATGCTGCTCACTGTCTACCTCCTGGTTACCTCCTCCCACAATCCTTCACTTTATCCAATCTCCTCTTCTCCCCTGAGTGGGTGGGGTCTCCTCTGGTTATATCACCACCCTGGCATGTCTTTCTGTGAGGCTAGTCTCATCTTTTCCCACTGAGGCCAGGCAAGGCAGCCCAGCTCGAAGAATATATTCCATGTCTAGCAACAGCTTTTGGAATAGGACTAACATGAAGACCAACCTGCATGTCTGCTACATATGTGTGGAAAGGCCTAGGTCTGGCCCATGTATGTTCTTTGGTGAGTGGTTTAGTCTCTGAGAGCATGAAGTGTCCAGGTTAGTTGACTCTGAATTGGTCTTCCTGTGGAGTTCCTATCCCATTCTGGGCCACAATCCTTCCTCATGTTCTTCTCTAGGAGTGTTCAAGCTCTATCCATTGTTGGGCTGAGGTTATCTGTATCTCTCTGCCAACTGCTGGGTAGAGCCTGTCAGAGAACAGCTATGTTAAACTCCTATCTGTAGCCATAACAGATTATTATTAATAGTATCAGAGATTGTATAAAACATCCAGAAAGTCTGAGATACCATGAAAAGACCTAACCTAAGAATAGTAGGAATAGAAGTTGAAGAATCACAGCTCCAATACCCAGAAAATATTCTTAACAAAATTATAAAAGAAAACTTTCCCAACCTAAATAAAGAGATGCCTACAAACCTACAAGAAGTTTGTAGAGCACCAATTAGACTGGATCAGAAAAGAAAATCCTTGTGCCACATCACAATCAAAACACAAAATGTACAGTATAAAGAGAGACTTTTAAAAGCAGCAAGGAAAAAAGGTCAAGTAACATAGGAATTCAGACTTATCAGGATTACACCCAGCTTGTCAACAGAGACTCTAAATGTTAAAAGGGTCTGCACAGATACCTTGCAAACTCTAAAACAGCACAGATATAAACCTAGACTTCTATACTCAGCAAAATTCTCAGTAACCATAGATAGAGAAAATAAGATAGTTCGATACAAATCTAATTTTAAGCAATATCACCTACCCCTATAGAAAATACTGGGAGGAAAACTGCAACTCAAGAAAGATAACTACATCTAAGAAAATACAGGAAGTAAGTCATTCCATAGAAGCAAAAACAAATTAAACACACACACACACACAAACTAATATCATCAACATCAAAATGACAGGAAATAACAATCACTGGTAATTAATATCTATCAACATAAATAGACTCAGTTCCCCAATACAGAGTCCCAATACAGGCTAAGAAAATGGATGCAAAATCAGGATCTATCAATCACCTGCACACAGTAAACACAAATAACCAATAAAGATCAGCATTACCCCACATTAAAGGACTAGGAAAAAGTTTTCCAAAGAAAAAAAAAAAAAAAAAAAAGAAAGAAAGAAAGAAAGAATAAGGACCCAAGAAGCATACTGGAGTAACCATTTTTTTTTTAATCTAACAAAATAGATTTTCAAACAAAATTAATCAGAAGTGACATGGAAGGACACTTAATACTAATCAAAGTAAAAACTACCAGGATAAAATCTCAATTATGTGTTTGTGTGTGCCCCCCCCCCAAAAAAGCATGCACATTTGTAAAAGAAATGTTATTAAACTTAAATCACACATTGAATCCCACACATTAAAAGTGGGGGTCTTCAACAAACCATTTTCCTGAACTGACAGAGCACTCAGTAAAAAGCTAAACAGAAAAACAATGAAACTAACAGACATTAAGAATCATATGAACCTAAAAGTCATCTATGGAATATTTTACCCAGACACAAAAGAAAATACTTTCTTCTCAACATCTCATGAATCCGTCTACAAAATTGACCATATAGTCAGTCACAAAGCAAGTTTCAACAGATACAAGAGAAGTATAATAACATCTATTTTATCACAACACTATCGATTAAAGTTGGACTTCAACAACAACAGAAAGACCTGAAAGCTACACACTCATGGAAATTGAACAACTGTTTACTCAGTGACCTCAGGGTCAGGGAAGAAATGAAGAAACAAATTAAAGATTTCCTAGAATTCAATGAAAATGAAGGCACAACCTACCCAAATTTACAGTACAAAATGAAAGCAGTGCTAAGAGGAAATTTCATAGCACAAAGTACCTTCATAAAGAAATGAGAAAGTTCTCATACTAAAAGTTTAAAACTATACCTGAAAGCTCTAGAAGTAAAAAAAAAAAAAAAAAAAAAAAAAAAAAAAAAAAAAAAAAAAAAAAAAAAAAAAAAAAAAAAAAAAAAAAAAAAAAAAAAAAAAAAAAAAAAAAAAAAAAAAAAAAAAAAAAAAAAAAAAAAAAAAAAAAAAAAAAAAAAAAAAAAAAAAAAAGATTCAATCACACAAAAGAGTAGAAGGTAGGAAATAATTAAAGTCAGAGCTGGAATCTATCAGTCAGAAACAAAGAAAGCCATCCAAAGAAACAATGAAACCAAGAGCTAGTTCTTTGAGAAAGTCAACAAGATAGACAAACACTTAGACAAACTAATGAAAAGACAGAGAGACAGAAATCAAATTAAAAAGAATCAGAAATGAAATGAGAGATGTAACAATAGACCCTGAGGAAATTCAAAGTATCTTTAGGTCTGACTTCAAAAGCTTCTACTACACAAAATTGAAAAATAGTAATGAAATGGACAGTTTACTAGATAGATACAATTTCTAAAGTTAAATCAAGATCAGTTAAACTATTTAAATAGGCTTGTAACCCCTAAATAAATAGAAGCAGTCATTAAAAGTCTCACAACAACAACAACAACAACAACAACAGCAACAAAGCCTAGGATCAGATGTGCTTTCTGCAGAATTCTACTAGACTTAATCTTTTCTTTTCTTTTATTGGAAATTTTCTTTCTTTCTTTCTTTCTTTCTTTCTTTCTTTCTTTCTTTCTTTCTTTCTTTCTTTCTTTCTTTCTTTCCTTCCTTCCTTCCTTCTTTCTGTCTTTCTTTCTTTCTTTCTTTTTCTTTCTTTCTTTCTTTCTTTTTTTGGTTCCACATGGGAGAGGTTTATTGAGCGGGTTAGGGGGTAGAAAAGAGGAAAAAGAGAGAAGGGGGGAAGAAGAGAGAGAAGATAAAGAGCAGATATTTTCTTTATTTACATTTCAAATGTTATCTCCTTTCCCAGATTCTCATCCTGAAACCCCCTATCCTCTTCCCCCTGCTTGTATGAAGGTGTTCCCCACCCACCCACCCACCCACCCTCTCCTGCCTCCCCACCCTCACATTCCCAGTACACTGGGACTTCAGGCCTTCACAGAACCGAGGGCTTCTCCTCCCATTGATGCCTGACAAGACCATCCTCTGCTACATATGCAGCTTTAGCCATGTATCCCTGCATGTCTACTCTTTGGTTGATGGTTTAGTCTCTGGGATCTCTGGGTGTCTGTTTTTCTCCTATGGGGTTGTAAACCCCTCAGCTCCGTCATTTCTTCTCTAAACTCCTCCATTTGAGAACTCATGCTCAGTCTAATGGTTAGGTGTGAGCATCTCCCTCTGTATTTGTCAGGCTCTGGCAGAGCCTCTCAGGAGACATCCATATCAGACTCTTCTCAGCAAGCACTTCTTGGCATCCACAATAGTGTCTGGGTTTTGTACCAGACATTCAAAGAAGAGCTTATACCAATACTCCACAAACCTGATGACTAAATAAACACAAAAGGAACACTGTCAAACTCATTCTATGAGGCCACAGTCACCTTGATACCTAAATACCAAAAATCTCAACAAAGAAAGAGAACTTCAGCTCAATTTCTGTCATGAAAAATGATTCAAAATTACTCAATAAAATACTCACAGAACATGCTCATAGACTGGTAGGATTAACATAGCAAAAATGGCCATCTTACCAAAAACACAGATTCATTACAATCCCATCAAAATTCCAACACAATATTTTATAGACTTTAAAATAACAATTTTCCACTACATATGAAAAAACAAAACAAAACAAACAACAACAACAACAACAACAAAAAACCCAGGATAGCCAAAACAATCCTGAACAATAAAATAACTTCAGGAGGACTCACCATCCCTGACTTCAAGCAGTACTACAGAGCAATAGTGGTAAAAAAAATGCATTGTGTTGATAGAGAAATAGGCATATTGATCATTGGAATAGAAATGAAGAGGCAAAAATAGAACCTATGGACACTTGATTTTTAATAAAGAGCCAAAACCACGCAATGGAAAAAAAAGAAAGCATCTTCAATAAATGTTCTTTCATCTGGATTTCTTCATGTATAAGAACAAAAACATTCATTTATCCCCCTACAGAATACTCAAGTCCACATGGAAGAAGGACCTCAACATAAAATTGGATACATTAAATCTTATAGAAGATAACGTGAGAAGTACTTTTGAATACATTGGTACAGGAGACAATTTTCTGAACAGAACACCAGTGGCTCAGATTCTAATATCAATAATTGATAAATGGGATGTCATGAAAATGCAAAGTCTCTGTAAGACAAAGAACACTGTCTTACAGAACACAATTTTCTCAGATTGTGAAAGGATTTTCATCAACCCTACAGTTGATAGAAGGCTAATATCAAAAATTTATAAAGAACCCAATAATCAAAACACTGATATCCTCAGGAACTCAATTAAAAATTGGGGCACGGAGCTAAACAGAATTCTCAACAGAGGAATCTCAAATGGCCAAGAAGCATTAATACAAATGTTAAAAATCCTTAGTTATCAGGGAAATTCAAATCAAAACAACTCTGAGGTTACATCTTACAACCACCAGAATTGTTAAGATCAAAAACTCAAGAGATAACACTTGATGGTGAAGATTTGGAGCAAGAGTTGTATTTCTCCACTGCTGGGGGGAATGTAAACTTGTATAAACACTTTGAAAAGTAATTTGGCAGTTTCTCAGAAAACTAGGAATATTTCTACCTCAAGATTTACCTATACCACTCCTGGGCATATACCCAAAAAATGCTCCAACATCCTATAAAATGTATACTATCTTATCTTCTGTGAATAGTTATATCTTGACTTCTTCCTTTCCAGTTTCTATCTTCTTGATCTGCCTTAGTTATCTTATTGACCTCCCTAGAACTTCAAGTACTATATTATGTAGATGAGGACAGAGTGGGCAGCCTTGTCTTGTCCCTGATTTTAGTAGAATTGCTTTAAGTAACTCTTCATGTATTTTGATGTTGGCTATTTTCTTGCTGAATATTGCTTTGATTGTATTTTTTTTTTATTTTATTTTGATGGGGGGTATAAACAAGAACGTTTTTTTTCCCAATTTTTATTAGTTATTTCTTCATTTACATTTCAAGTGCTATCCAGTAAGTTCCCTATACCCTCCCCCATTCCCGCCCTGCTCCCCTACCCACCAACTCCCACATCTTGGCCCTGGTGTTCCCCTGTACTGGGGCATATAAAGTTTGCACGACCAAGGGGCCTCTCTTTCCAATGATGGCCAACTAGGCCATCTTCTGCTATATATGCAGCTAGTGACACGAGCTCTGGGGGTGGGGTACTGGTTAGTTCATGTTATTCTCCCACCTATAAGGTTGAAGACCCCTTCAGCTCCTTGGGTACTTACTTTCTCCAGCTCCTTCCTTGAGAGTCCTGTGTTCTATCTAATAACTTACTGTGAGCATCTACTTCCCTGTTTGCCAGGCACTGGTATAGTCTCCCACGAGACAGCTATATCAGGGCCCTTTCAGCACTATCTTGCTGGCATATGCAATAATAACTATGTTTGGTGGATGATTATGGGATGAATCCCCGGCAGCCCCAGTCACTGGTTGGTCCATTCTTTTGAATCAGCTTCACACATGATCTCTGTAACTCCTTCAATGTGTGCTTTCTTCTTAATTCTAGGAAGGGGCAAAGTGTCCACATTTTGATCTTCATTCTTCTTGAGTTTCCTCTGTTTAGTAAATTTTATCTTGGGTAGTCTAGGTTTCTGGGCTAATATCCACATATCAGTAAGTGCGTGTTATGTGAGTTCTTTTGTGATTTGGCTACCTCACTCAGGATGATGCCCTCCAGATCCATCCATTTGTCTAGGAATTTCATATATTCATTGTTTTTACTAGCTGAGTAGTACTCCATTGTGTAAATGTACCAAATTTTTTGTATCCATTCCTCTGTTGAGGGACATCTGGGTTCTTTCCAGCTTCTGGCTATTATGAATAAGGCTGCTATGAACATAGTGGAACATGTGTCCTTATTACCAGATGGAACATTTTCTGGATATATGCCCAGTAGAGGTATTGCAGGATCTCCCGGTAGTACTATGTCCAATTTTCTGAGGAACCACCAGACTGATTTCCAGAGTGGTTGAACAAGCTTTCAGTCCCACCAACAATGGAGGAGTGTTCCCCTTTCTTCACAATTATGCCAGCATCTGTTGTTACCTGAATTTTTGATCTTTGCCATTCTTACTGGTGTGAGGTGGAATCTCAGGGTTGTTTTGATTTGCATTTCCCTGATGATTAAGGATGTTAATTCTTTTTTTTTTCAACTTTTATTAGATATTTTCTTCATTTACATTTCAAGTGTTATCCAGAAAGTTCCCTATATTCTCCCCCCTCCCGGCCCTGCTCCCCTACCCACCAGCTCCCACCCCTTGGCCCCGGAGTTCCCCTGTATTGGGGCATATAAAGTCTGCATAACCAAGGGGCCTCTCTTCCCACTGATGGCCAACTAGGCCATCCTCTTCTATATATGCAGCTAGAGACTCGAGCCCAGGGGGTACTAGTTAGTTCATGGTTATTCTTCCACCTATAGGGTTGAAGACCCCTTCAGCTCCTTGGGTACTTTCTCTAGCTCCTTCTTCCTTGGGAACCCTGCGTTCCATCTAATAGCTGACCGTGAGCTTCCACCTCCATGTTTGCCAGGCATTGGTATATTTTCCCCTGAGACCTCTATAACCGGGCCCTTTCAGCACCATCTTGCTGGCATATGATATAGTGTCTATGTTTGGTGACTGATTGTGGGATGCATCCCTGGCAGACGCAGTCGTTGGGTCCATTCTTTGGATTGAGCTGCACAAATGCTCCCTTTAACTCTTTCAATGTGTGCTTTGTTCTTAATTCTAGGAAGGGGTGACGTGTCCACATTTTGATCTTCCTTCTTCTTGAGTATCATGTGTTTAGTAAATTGTATCTTGGGTAGTCTAGGTTTCTGGGCTAATATCCACATATCAGTGAGTA